>JASSUY010052760.1:235572-342457 GCA_032466535.1 Forpus xanthops | reverse complement strand
CCCCGCCCCGCGCAAAACGACAAATAAATAACAATTAAAAGCAGTTTGCTCCATTTATCGCCTTATTTCTCCTCACGACGAGGCTGAACGGCCCCGGAGGAACAGTCCGTCCCTCGGCTGCAACGGCCGAGAGCGCTGCGAGGCTGCGGCGCGCACCCCCTCACCTCAGCCATCCCCGCCAGCCTCCCTCCCTCAGAGCCACCCTCGCGATACTGCGGGCGCTATCGCGACACAAACCCACCCCACACACTTCTCCCAACGCTCACCTCACTCCACCACAACGGGGGCCCGAGCCCGGGCGTTCCAACCACCACCTACCAACCGCGTCCCGCCGACATGGCCGCCGCAGGTGAGGAGACGACGAGGAAAGGCCCCACCGCCGCCGGGTGAAGGGAAACCGCGTTCGGCTCCGGTCTTCCCGCACCGAACACACTCTGCCCGGTTCAGAGAAAGGGTTCCGGGGCCCATGCGCTCTCCGGCGATCGTTAGCTCCACCCCGGGGAAGGACGGACTGCGGCGGGTGGGAGGGAGCAGCGAGGCCGAGGGGATGCGGAGGGTGATGCTGAGTGATTGAGAGGGGATGAGGTTGTGTTCGTGGGAGGGTTGTTTGGGGCTGAGGGAGGTGCTTGGTGGGGTGTGCAATGGCCTCGGTGAGCGCTGGTGTTGGCGATGCGGCTGTTGTAAGCTTTTGAGCGTTTTCGGGGAGAGCGCTCAAGGTGTTGTGAGAGACCCTGGAGTTTGGTGCTTTGGTTGCTTTACTACAACCATGAAGGTGTTTGCTACACTGTGCCTCCACTGTGTCAGTGCCAGCTCGAGAAGGATGCTTTACCTCGGTCACAAGATGTGTGCATGGAGACGCTATTTACACACCCCATTCACGATACAAAGCCTTCCCTTCTGCTTAAGCTTCGAATGTATTAAACCCAGTCTTGAGGTGGTGTTGGTTTATCAGCAGAAAAGTTAGTTCAAACGTTTAACTGGGGTTTAAGCATCCTTCCTCCAGCTGCCGCAAGTCTTGTTGAATGAAGGGACCTGCAGTGCTGCAGCGTAGGGTCTTCTTGATGGAGGCTTTACCCTGTGCTTTATAGGGGAAGGGTGATGCCATCACTAGCACACACAGAAAGACACGACAGGAGGCAATGTGGAAAATCCCTCCCGATAACTACACTATTTTGTGACCACAGAGGTTAAAACTCTGATTGCACATCACATCAACCGGGTTGGAGAAGCCCTTAAGATCATTGAGTCCAACCGTTAGAGCGGCATGGCCTAGGTCACCATTAAACCATGTCCCCAAGTGCCACATTTATATGTCTTTTAGATATCTCCAAGGCCCATCTTGAGGGTGTCTGCTCTTGTCCTACCCCTTGTTCTTTGGGAGAAGAGACCAGCCATGTCCTGGCTTCATCCTCCTTTATTCCTTCGGTGCCTTTGGCATGGGCTCAGAGGCTGGATTTGATGCTTTTTGGTTCTCCCTTCTACCTGTAAAACACTGTAAGCGTAGCATGTAATCTACATGAAGAGTGTGGTGACACCAGCTATGTGGAGTGGTTGCTAATGCATTGGGTGACTAAAGCAAGCTGGAAGGATGCAGAAGTTTGAGGCGTGAGCTTTAAAAGATTTGAAGAATCTTTAGTTGTGGCAATGAGAATTTTCGGAGCCTGTTGTGAGTAACTGATGGTAACTGTAAATGTGCAGAGTCTGGAACAATAGCTCTGAGACATGCGAACTGCTTTGTGTCAGCATATGCTGTGCCAGATGCCAGCAAACAGAACTGTAGTTGAGAACGTCAGTGGGGTTGGGGCTCCACGTGTGAGGAGACAGTAAATCATCAAGATGTTGCAGTGTCCCTTAAAATGGGGATGAGTGTAATTGTGTGGGCTAACAAACAAAAGAGGATGAGGAAAATAAATCAATTACAGTGCTGACAGGGCAAAATCATGGGGTTTACTGGGCTGGTGTGTGCTACAACCTACTGCTCTAATCCCGTCAAACCTGTCAAGTTCATCAGGATGGGCCAGGACTCAGTGCTGATAAAACCTTGGGGCACCAGCTTGCTGACTCCATGTAGTAATGTGTGAGGAGGTGATCCCTATCTACCCATCACTGATCTGAGTGACTTTGAAATTCCTGGATGAAAGATATCCAGAGCATCCCCAAGTATGAACCTTTCCCTCTTCGTTAGATGCCATCAGCTCTTTTGAGATATTAATTCTTCCTTACTTTGGCTGTGTGTCACTGTGTGATTTTGCAGGGTTGGTTTCTTGCTCTTCCCAAGAAGAGGAGTTTTCATTCTGCCTAACTGAAAACAAATGGTGGGCTGCAGATGGGAATGCAGCTTGGGAAAACTGGAGATCAAAGAAAGGTCTTGACTCGGTACTGCATTTCTCCTTTAACTGCCTCCCGCCAAGCTTGTGACTTGAAGCTGCTGCCTTTACTTTCTGTCTCAACAGCTTTACTTAACAAAGGGAAAAACAGAAGGAGGATGTTTTCCCGGTTCAGACTTTCCCTGTTTCTTGTTCCTCCCTCCTTGCTCTTGCTGATTTTCCCGAAGACTCTGATGGCTCTTCAGGAAATGCTTTAACCCAAATGTAAAGTACTGAGCCCTTGTATCCAGTTCACCCAAACAGGAAGGGACTGATGTGAATTGCTCCAGCCTTTGCCAGTTAGAGGTTGCTGCTGTGTGCCACAGGGCTTGTCTGCCCTTTCCATGTGGGATCTGAAGGTCACTCAGCCCTGATCACCTCAGCAGCCAGTGCTTTCAGGAAAACAAAAACTTTCCCAAGGGATGAGAGGGAGGAATTACGGCCATTATGGCAATTATGGTAGTGTCAGTTCCTCCAGACCCCAGTTTTTGGTTTCAGTTCTTGAAAACTGGTGCATATTTATTTGCTATCAAGAGGAGGGTTGTTTTTCTTGGGAGTGAAGACTTTCTGATCCATAGGGCTTGTTACATATGTTCTTTCGTTTCTCTACTATCTTTTTTCCACTAAAGTGAAAAAGGGGATTTTGCCTGGCTTAGAACAGTTGGAGTTTTGGAGGCCGTTTTTGATCCAGGAATGCTAACGATGCTTTAGATGCTGAGAGGAGCTGTAGAGAGCAGCTATGTTGATAGCTAGTTCCGAGTTTTGTTTTGTATCAGCTGTGCTTTGAGAAGATGCTCATGGGAGATAACACTGTTTCTTTCCTTCATGTTCTGCTTCTGGTAAATATTTTTCTTGGAGTGAAATGATAAATATCTAAGACAATCGGCTGCATTTGGAGATTTCTGATGAGCTTTAGAAGTTTGCTTTGAGAAGATGCTGATGCCGTTGCCAAACAGCACTGGGCTCTGTTCACAGAGTAAACTGGGACCATAACAAAGACATGTGAAAGTTAAAAAACAAGATGGGGAAAAGGAAGAGTGAGAGACAATTTATTTCTGTTCTTGAAAGCGGCTCTGCATTCCTATAGAACCTTTCCTCCCAGTAATGCAGGGCACATCACAAGCATTAGTCATGCCTCACGCTAGATTTGGGACACGACTGTCTAGAGATTAAGTTTCCTGGATAGATATAACCCAGGGAGAAAGGTGAACCCTTTCTGGTGCAGGGTTGTGGGAGCCATACTATTGTGTGGTTTCTTATATAGGGGTGTTGAATTTGGAGTGGTGCTTCAGGGGGTTACAGCAGAGAAAGATTATCTCGTTTATCAGAATCTTTACAAAGCAAGTGTTTGACATCAAGAAAAAAGCATCATTGTAAATATGCAATCAGTTTCATTAATTTCAGCTTTAGTATCATAGAATCATATCATAGTTTGGGTTGGAAAGGGCCTAAAGATCATCCAGTTCCAACCCCCTGCCAGGGACAGGGACACATCACACTGGACCATTATCACCCAAGGCCCTGTCCAACCTGGCCTTGAGCACTGCCAGGGATGGGGCAGCCACAGCTTCTCTGGGCATCCTGTGCCAGCGCCTCAGCACCCTCACAGGAAAGAACTTCTTCCTTATATCCAACTGAACTTCCCCTGTTTCAGTTTGATCCCATCACCCCTTGTCCTGTTGCTTCAGTCCCTGATGAACTGTCCCTCTCCAGCATCATTATAGTCCCCCTTCAGATATTGAAATGCTGCTCTGAGGTTTCAGCTTAATCTTCATTTCAGTTGCTTACTCCAGTAATTCAGTCAGGATTGAGATGCCAAGTGTGGTATCTTGCCTCTCTTAAAGCTGATGGGAGCATTGCTATTGACAGCTGAAGCCCGGCTTTTTTCCCCAAGGTAGATGTTAGTGGTAAGAGTCTTCATCCAAGTAACTTCAGTAGCAAACCTGGCATGTTTGAGAGGGCTCTGGGGGTGGAGAGAGAAAGCCTCTGTCTTTACCAATATTCCTTCTCATGTTTTCAGGACATAAAGGTATCGTTTCCTGCCAATGGATATGCAGGCTCAGTGGGGCTGATTGCTCAACTAGTCACTCTATTTCCAAATGCATGTTTTGTGTTCAGACATCTCAGCTCCTTTTCAGCAGAGATAGGAGATTGGGTTTTCTCCTACAGTATTTGATGGCTTGATTTTCAGATCTAGTCTTGTTTTTTAGTATCTTTAGTATCTGAATCCTCCTGACTCCAGCATTTCTGTATATGTGCACAACACTAAATCCACATGAATTCTAGACTCTCAAAGATACACTGAGGTCAGATTTTAATGGAACCATACATTCAGACTACTTAGCAAAAAACCTGCCATCCTCTGAAACGATTTGGCTGAAATTGTCATTGAAAACTCAAAATGCATGCAAACACCAGTGTGAATTTGCAATATTCTGCAGCCTTTATCCAAAGAATTGGATGGTTTTCCACCCTTTCCAAATTCTTCTCTGTGGAAAACGTTGTGTTTGGTTTATGAGGCAATGAGGAACATGAAAAGTGTTAACTGAATAAACTCATTTCTAAAGCCCTGAATGGTACCAGAACAGTGTACACACATAGTCTCTGGGGCTATGTAAAGTTCAGCTATGTCTAAATACAAGCAGAGCAGAATAGAACTTTCTATCCCAGCCTGTCTCTTTGATGGTCAGATCCGCTCAGATGAGTGCAAATGGAATTCTGCCAGGTGTTGGGCTGATTTCTCCTTGCGTGCAAATGTGATGCTGTGCTTGAAATAGAGTAAAATTGCTCTTTTGACTGCTTGCTCTTTAATCCCTCCTTTATAGTCCCATAACTGTTCCTGGAGCTATACTGCCATGAAGCATCTGTGAAATCAAGTGACTAGTTGGGTCAATCACATGCCTCTTTCTCTGAGAGAGCCAACTTGTAGCTACTGGGACCTTGGTGGAAAGGAACTGTATTGCAGTGCACACAGTTTCTCTCTATAGAAAGTGATTGAGATGAATTCATGCAAGCAAGGGTCCTGCAAGACTGAAGAGGCTTAGCACGGGCCAACTTCTGTGACTTGCTAAGATCATGGCACACCACTGAGAGAGTAAAGATACAGGGCTGAGGAGGAAATACAGCCATGGCCTGCAACCCAGCACTGTTCTTTAGCTGGGGGAGAGCATCTGAAGCACTTTGTGATGGAAATAAAATACGCAGGGTACACCAGCCCCTACCTGCTTTTCACAGTGGCTGATTTAGTGCTGCATCCCATCATATTTAATGCAAATTAGGATACTTAATAATTTGTATATTTATGACTGTGTGTGGTCAGAGATGCCTGTTTCTATTCATGTCTCTCCACTGCCTGAAGTGAATGAACATAGCAGACTGGATCAAGCCCGAGGTTTAGCTGCCACAAGCTGAACAACTGCTTTGTAAGAAGTGCACAGTGTCTTGCATTTTCAATCATAGATTCTCCATCTCTGTCAGAGAGTGGCTTAACCCCTGACACAGAAGGTATAACATAGAATCCCAGCCTGGTTTGGCTTGGAAGGGACATTAAAGCTCATCCAGTTCCAATCCCTGCCACTGGCAGGGACACCTTCTACTAGAGGAGGTTGCTCCAAGCCCCTGTGTCCAACCTGGCTTTGAACACTGCCAGGGATGGGGCAGCCACAGTTTCTCTGGGCACCCTGTGCCAGCACCTCACCAGCCTCCGGCCATTGTAATGAATCCAGCGGTTGTAATGATGGCAACTGTGGCAGTTCCTTACATCAAGAGCAGATGTGAGATGCTGTGGGGTGTAGCAATAAAGGGATGAGTAAAGTTCGCTTGTAGAAAATGGCTGCAGGAGCTGATGCTGTCAACCAGCAGATGAACTTCATTGCTGCAGACCTGCACTGCAACCAGCAGGAGAGGGAAGGTTGAGGGTGGCTTCAGGCAATGGGGAGGAAAGAAAAAGGATGAGAAATAAGCAGGGAATTTAGCTAAAAGGTTCCTTCCTTGATTAATTTAACTGACACTGGAGGGAAATTGGCCTTAGGTCAAGTCTGCAATGCTTTTATGGGATTGCTCTCCCTCTGAGCATCCTAGAATGAGAGTTGGGCCAAGCATCTTGGCCTGAGGGCAAGTGAACAAGAAAGGGATAAGAAATGTCCTTTACAAGGACAGTTCCCTAATATATACTTTACATGCTAATTCAGAAGCTATAGGTGTGTTTTACTTGCTGGGCTCTTCTGGCAGGAGGTGGATAGTGAGAGCGCCTCCTTCCATCTGGAAATCTGTTTAAAAGTGCTGCATCATCAGTTGTGTGTTGTGATTTTGAGATCTCTTGTGCTATGGAAACTCTCCTGCTGTCTTTGGAGCAGAGCCATGTGCTATCAACATCTTGAAAATGCAAGTTGATTAAACGTGTCCATCAGGAAACAAAAAGCACATCCCAACTTATTTAATGAGTGTTTTGCTGCCCAATGTTCTATTACTGGAGCTGTTGAATGGTTTTTGAAGGTAACAGGATAACAGCTTTATTGTCAGCTCTGAGGTGAAGGAGAATCACCAGGTATTGCTGCCCAGAGGGCAGGGGCAGAGTTTGCAGTGGCATTAATAAATAGAAATACAACAGGGAATAAGGTTATTTGTCAGGATTGCTGTGATGGGAGGAGAACAGCACCAAGGAGCAAAGTCTTTAGAGTAGAATCAATCTCTGTTCCATAAATGGGCTGAAAATGTGCATTTATAAATCAAGAATGAAGGCAGGAATCCTACTGGCAGTTATTCCCCCTGAGTCTTCATTATGGAACTGGACAGGATGCTCCTGGCTGGGCTGTGGCAGCCCATTTTGCACTGGCTGTCCCCTCCATTTACCTTTCTGTAGCAGCCTGAGCAGTTTTGTGTCTGAAATGAAAAGGTGTCTGAGCCTGCCTGAGTCATTCTTCATTCTCTCAGCAGGCAGCAGATTCAGGAGCTGGATTTGCAATGGACATTTATTACTATGTGTCTTCTGGGGATACCTCAGTTTTGTTAGCATCGGATTCCATGACTTAGCATCATCAGTAGCTATTAGATGTATATACTCCAGTCAAAAGCTGCTTGTTCTTTTAAGCCTGCTTATTCTAAGATATGTTTTTTTTCTCATTTCTAGGGGAGTTCTGTGCTGTTCTTCTGACAAGTGCAAGGCAGGCAGTGGGAATGAGGCCTGTAGTGAATCCACTGGACGCCCAGTGCAAGCAGAACTACTCTTGGATGAAGAAGCTCTTCAGTCACTTTCAGGTATCTGACAAAACAGTATACACTGTCCATTGGAATGGTGGGGTTTGTGAATGGCCCCCAGTACATTCATTTCATGGGTGGTACTGAGGACAGGAGAGAGAAAATGATGTCTTTCAGCATCCCTCTGGATTCTGAACATCATATCTGCATTATTCTGCACTTTGGAATCAAGAGATGATTCACTGGAATTTTAGTAAAGCAAAGCAGGTGAGCTTGAGCCCAGTTTCCCACCCCTTCTTGTAAGTGTATGTGTGTTGAGGGGGATGTTGGCATTAAAAGGGAGGGATTCTTTAATGTCAGGGTGCTGAGGCACTGGCACAGGGTGCCCAGAGAAGCTGTGGCTGCCCCATCTCTGGCAGTATTCAAGGCCAGGTTGGACACAGGGGCTTGGAGCAGCCTATTCTAGTGGAAGGTGTCCCTGCACATGGCAGGGGGTTGGAAATGGGTGAGCTTTAAGGTCCTTTCTAACACAAACCAGTCTGGGATTCTGTGATTGCAGTATTGATCTGAACTGTGGGAGGTCCAGATTCAGCTCTTGCGTTGCCAAAGACAGGCTCTGAGTTTGGCCATGTATCCTTATTGTACTTTGGCTTGGCATCCAGAAAAATCACCTCAGGGATGTGGGGTAAAGCTGCAGTATTAGGGTGTCTTGCTGGTTTGTCACAGAAGTGTTGAAAGCAGTGGAAAGGACAGAGTGAGTGTGGTTGTCCCCTTAAATTAAGTTCTTCTTTTATGTAATGCTGCTTGCACAGGAAATCTCTGTTTTTCAGCTCTCTAACTACCATAGTACCTGCCATTTATTGCAGTTTACTTCTGAAACTCTAACTGCCCTGTGTTCTTGGATCAGATACAACACCCTTTGATTCCTGTTGTCCTTTTGTCTTTGCTTGCTTGGCTCTAAACATTTTGTTCCCTGAACATGAGCCCAGGTTCTCCTCTCCCCTGTGCTGCAGCAAATGTGGAATGCTGTTTCTGAAGCAGCAAGTTAAGAAGCATTGACACACACAAGAGGAATTAGGACTGTTGGGGGGGAAGGATGTCAAGCTTTGTCAAGTATTCTGTACTGCTCTTCCCAAATCTCCCAGGATTTTTAAGAGCAGGTAGTGACAGGACGAGGGGGAATGGGTTTAAACTAACAGAGAGGAGACTTAGAAGTGAAGTCTGGTGTAAAATGGTGCAAAGTCTGCAGAAGTCCCTGCTCTCAAATATAAATCTGGAGGCAAGGTGCCTACTACTGGTTTCCAAGTGGAGTATGCCAGAAATGAGGAAAGAAATTACTTTCTTGATGCAAAAGCTGCCTTGCTCTTGCCTCTTGTGATCTCCAGGGAAGAGTGGAGTTAATAAAACATGGAAAATAATTAAGGTCTGAGCAGAAACAGCAACAGTCACGAGGTCTTCAGTGTTAGTTGGTCACAGCTGACTGTGTGCAGACTCAGTCCCTCTCCCATCTTACTGCTCCGTGCTACGTCAGAGGTACAGCCTTACAAACCGAGATTGGGTCTAAACCTCTCTGTGCTGCTGTTTTCAGATCCTCTGTGCTGTGGCAGTCTGGTCCCCATCAGCATCTGCTTCTGTTTGGTTTGTGTACAATCAGCTGCTCTTTCCTTGGTTGTATTCATAGAATCATAGGCTGGTTTAGGCTGGAAAGGACCTTAAAATCATCCAGTTCCAACCCCCTGCCATGGGCAGGGACACCTTCCACTAGAGCTGGGTGCTCCAAGCCCCTGTAGACTTTATCACAGTTGAAGTGTCATGGCTCTTGGTTTAAATGCTCACGAAGCTCCCACGTGAAGTGCTCAAGATTCCATCCCAGTACGATACCTTTTAGATTATATCTAGCCTTAAGAGCCTGACAATATTCAGTGTTTCTGGTGGTTTAATATTGCTGTGGGAGGAGGAAAATTGATAACCCTGTAGTGGGGCAGGAGCTCTAATCCTCAATTCTAAATTCTCCATGAAAATACTCATGTCTGGGCTTGACAGAATTCAGGGTGCTTGGTGTATTATTGGCCTGAATTGATGCACCTGCCACTACTCAAAGCTATTTTCCTTCTGTCCCTGTATCAAATTTGGTTGATTAATCTTTTAGTTGAATTGCCAAATTCCTTTTGTGTTGATGAAAAAAGGAATTGCTTTCAGTTTGAAGTTCAAGTACTTCAGCAAATTCCATGGAGCCTAATAGTATCTTGGGGCTGCTAAAGGTTAATGCTTGGACTGGTTAAAGGGGAAGAATCCGTGCATGTGGTTTCCAGCATTCACTAGGTGGTGAGAACCAAAACATCTCCTCCTTTACCTGAGGATCCTAATTTTTTGGGAAGAAATGGAATGGAAAAGGCCCTAGGAGGGATAATGAAGGTACTTCACAGAGAATGTAGACAGAAGAGAACAGCAGGGTAAGGAGAGTGTGCAAGTAGGTCAGATGCATTGCAGACAAAAAGAATCATTATTACAATTAGGAGAGATTAAGGAGGAGGAAACAGCAGCAAAGGAATCCAATTTCTCAAGCCGCTTAAACAAGAGCATTCCTTGCAAGGCAAGTTTTCCGTACATGCACCAATCTGGAGCAAAATGGGAGGAGAATGTCCCATGTGATGTACTTAATATCTGGTCTTCTGTATATTAATCCATGAATTCTTGAATAAAGGTCTTTTTCTAATTGCTGTGAGGAACAAATGCTGCAGAACCTGTTATCCACCCATCCTTGCTGCAGTTCTCTTAAATTCTGAAGTTTTAAGGCTATAATTATGTGGTTAGGCCTCCAGGTGAAGAATGCACCCAGTGGGACAGCAGTGCTGACAGCAGTCAGTCAAGGACCTCTTCAGCACATGAGGTGCCTGTTTCAGTGCTTCACCATACTCGCTGTGAATAACTTCTGCCTTATATCTAACCTGAACTTCTCCTGTTTCAGTTTGAACCCATCATCCCTTGTCCTATGGCTACAGTCCCTGATGATGAATCCCTCTCCAGCATCCTTGTAGCCCCCTTCAGACTGGAAGCTGCTCTGAGGTCTCCACGCAGCTTCTCTCCTCCAGGCTGAATAGCCCCAACTTTCTCAGCCTGTCTTTATATGGGAGGTGCTCCAGCTCCTGTTCAACCTCGTGACTCTCTCTGGACTTGGTCCAACAGCTCCATGTCCTTCTGATGTTGGGGATGCATCTGAGGATGTTGAGAAGCTTTGCAATGACAAGGAGATTCTGTTTGTTTCTTAGCTTTTGGGCAACTGGAAGTCTGGGAGATGTGCCCAGTGTGCTCTGCCTTAGTCTTCTCATCCCTTTTCCTTTCTAGTTTGACTTGCTGCTTTGTACCCCATACCACAACAGCCAGGAAATGGAGTTTGATTTGAATGGGGATTCTTTGCTTCACTTGTATCAAGGCAAAACCCAATACTGACAGCTTTAGCTCTGTAAAACAGAACAACATTCTCCTCCTCCAGCATGATCATTTCTTTTTGATGTACCAAACAATAGACCTGAATAGTAAACATAGGAAATGCCTCTTCATTTACAAGAGGTACACATCCTTTGTATGACAGACACACTGTGCTCTGTGAATTCTGATGTGAGCTGAGAATCTGGGGCCTGTTTCAGTAGGCAGCTTTAGTTCAACTAGATCAGCAGCATCTTCTTTGACTTCACAGTGAGCTGTATGCTCCTTCTATGTTTTTAACACTTGCTTGGGTGCCCTAAACAGCAGCAACAACCTCTGAGCTGTTTGACAGAGCTCTGCCATGTCAAATGTTTCTTAGCAGGAGCAGGCTGTTGGATAAATTTAAACAAGATGTGGATGGCTCCTAACAAGGGGTTTAATACTGGCTGAACATCTTTCATAGTTGAGCACTGCTGCCAGGAGCTGCGGGCTGGTCTGCAGCCTAACCCAGCCCTGCAGAACTGCTGACTGTGAGCCCAAGAGTGTAGAAGGTTTGGCATTTCAGGAGCTTTTCATTAACAGCACATTTGATGCCACTCATTAGTTTCCTATTCAGGAGGAACTGGTGGATGAAGCATGCTGAAACTTCACAGCAGTCGTTACCCATACAGCTGAAGTTACAACTGGTGCTTTCTCAGCCATCCAACCCGAGATGTCACCACTCTTTTCTGCTGCCTTTGTGGCAATACAAACCCAGACTTGGGTTAACACTCTCATTGCTGATTCTCTGTCACATTGTCACTCTAACAATGTTGCCTTTCAGGTCCAAGCACTGCCACAGCTCACTCTGCATATCCTACAGCACAGGGCAGAGCTTTAATAAAAATAACCTGGCTCTCCTTTGTTTAGGCAATAGAGTGAGTGTGTGGGGAAAATCTCACCCCCAGTGTTGTTTTGGACCTTCTCCAAAGATTGGCTTAAATGTTGAAGCAAGATACTTATCTTTCTATTACGATGAAAGTCCAGATCTTGATGGTTTTATGCATGTTAAATAGAATCATAGAATGGTTTGGGTTGGAAAGGGCCTTAAGCTCATCCAGTTCCAACCCCCTGCCATGGGCAGGGACAACTTCCACTAGAGCAGTTTGCTCCAAGCTCTGGGCACCTCACCACCCTCAAAGGGAAGAATTTCTACCTTGTGTCTAACCTGACTTCCCCTGTTTCAGTTTAAACCCATCACCCCTTGTTCTATTGCTACAGTCCCTGATGAATACTTCCTTTGAGTCTTGCTATCCCAGTTTTGACGGCTCTAAGTTGGTCTATGGTTTCTGGGTTCAATAAAACTATGCTAAATTATACCTGCTAAGATTTCAGCCTCTTAACTGCTGCATGAGTTTTGCCTGACCATAGAAAGTAACTCGGTATCAACAGTCTTCTATTGCTGTGAAAATCTTGGATATGACATCTCAAAGTTTAGCATTTCAAGCACTGCTTTGGAGTGTCCTTCCTGTGCTGAGTACTGATCCAACCTGGTGGTATGTGGGCTTGGAAAGAGAAGAGTAAGCAGCAAGGTGGGAAGTACAGCCACTTCTTATACACCAGCACACTAGAAATGCACTTTAATGCACATGAAAAGGAAAAATAAGGCCTTGCTAATACTGTCTGGACTCTATTCCTGTGTTTCTCACCTCCGTGATGCCCTGCAAGTCCTTTTAACCAGTGTGTGCTGAAGATTTCCCATTTACGAACACACTGTTGAAACTCATGTTGCTGAAGAGCACTGCATTGCTTTGGGAGCTGCTGGATAACACGGCAAGGCTTGGCATGATTATTCTTGTTGTACCGTCTTTAAGCTGTCAGATTATAGAAATCTAGGCAGATGCCTTGAAGCATTGTGCGAGGAGCAAAGCTCTCTAAAGGAACAAATCCCCTTTTCCTTCCTCTGGGAACAGAATGTCACAATTGTATGGGAAGATAGGACAGCTGTTACAGGAAAGGAGGTTTCGAAGGGTAGGAAAGAAGCTAATGCAGCAGTAGGAAAAGAAGAGACAGGAGACAGCTCTTCATCCAAACTGAGAATGAAACATGAATTATCCCCAAACCAGCTTGGTGAGGGTGTCTGATAAACACTTTGACATGAAGGGCCCTTTGTGCCTTTGAGACAGTGGCTCTTGTTCACTTAATGCCCTGGGCTCTGAAATACAAATGCAATGTAATACCTGAGCTGGTAGCACTTTACGTGCTCCTTGGAGCTATTTCTTTGTGAATGTGAAAGTCTGCAAGGTATTTTAAACACATCCCAAGTCATCTTTAGGCCTTCTCGGTGGCCTAACCGCTCCATAAACTTTGTGCTTGGGAGTTGAAACCCTTGACTTGCCTCTTTCTATGGGAATGGTGTGGATCAAGGCTTCCATGGGGTACTTTTAACCTAATGTGAATGTGATGGACAAAATCATCCTGGCGATTAATGTATCTATTCTAGATAAGCATTCAAGTGTGTTGTCCAGGAATCCTGTAACACCAGTGATGAGCTCTTTACATGCATTCTCCCTTCCTAAATCTCTCGCTGGAGCCACATCCAGAGCTTTTTGGGATCTTTCTAAAGCTGCTGCTGTTTGTAGCATTGCACTACAGGCTGCTGCGGCAGATCTGCTGCAGGTTGGTGAAGTTACTGGAACCAGAACCACTGATACTGCAATTAGTCCTTATAGAGGTGCTGTAATTACAGCAGTGAGATGTTACAGGGTTAATGAATTGCTTCTTCCTGAGTGCTTTGAGACTCTTGAATGAAGGATGCTGCGTATGTGCAAGGGATTCTAAGTTATTAACAGTGACGCTCCCAGCTATTTGCAGGATAAAATCAATTGAGTTCCATTGGAAATATTACATTTCAAGTGGGATCCATGGCATATTTCAGGTTGCAAGCTAAGATCCAAGGGTACATTAGGTAGGGATGTGCAGTGCCAAATCTGGCTTGTGGGAGTGCCCCATCAGTCCCTGTTGGAACAGAAAAGAGCTGGAAACACAGCAAGTTATAGAAACTGGAGGAGGTTCCTCAGTGAAGACAGGAGCAAATGGAAGAGCTTCAATTCCATGATCCTTAAGGCCTGATTACACATGCCATCAGCTTGTGTGTAGCCATTGTGGTGCTCTTACCTTCTTTTTTAGGCTAAGCATTCTCTCTACCAGCAGCTCTGTTGGCTTCATGGCCATGTATCTGTTAAAATGAGGCTGCCTAAGCTCTGCTATTTATCCTGGCGCTGGGGAAGCAGTGCTATGTCTAGAGAGATTTCATCAGTTCTCAAACTTTAATAACTCAATGTGTCAAAATATGAGCTGTTCAATTGCTGGAATTTCCTTATTCATGTCAGGGAGATCCCTGTTCCTGTTGCTGCTCCTTGCCATGTTCTTTATTCCTCAATACAAGAAAGAATGTATTTACTGATGAGAGAGAAGGAACAGAGAGACCTCCATCCTCTTGGTGCTTCCCATGAATAAGTACAAAGTGCTTTATAAAGCTTTGTTTCTGTGCCTGGGTGCATTTATCTCAGAGCTGAACCCACTTAACTGTGGGTGTTTATGTGAAGGTTCTGCAATGCCTGAAAGTGGAAGGAGAGAAACACTAAGAAAGCTCTCTGAGGCCTGTGCCAAGCAAAGATGGCTAACATGGAATCAGAGAGTCATAGGTTCATAGAATCCCAGACTGGTTTGGGTTGGAGAGGACCTTAAGATCATCCAGCTCCAACCCTCTGCCACCATGGGCAGGGACACCTTCCAGTATAAGGTTGCTGGAAAGTGCAGCGTGTGATGCTCTGTAAGGTGGTGAGTGCCCACAGTGAAAGGCTGCTGGATCTAGGAGGGAACCATAGCAGCTGCTAAAGAGTAGACTGGAACCAATGCAGCATGCTTTAAATTGCTGTTTGATGTCCCAGCATCAAACAATACAGAATCATAGAATGGTTTGGGTTGGAAGGGAGCTGAACGATCATCTAGCTCCAATCCCCATCCTCTGGAAAAGGATCCCAGCCTTAGAATAGCATGTCTGTGAGCTTCTGCACAGCCAAACCGCGCTTGATTTCTGCATGTGTAGTCTTTCATCAAGCTCATTGTCACAGTGACAGTGTTTGTCTCACTGGAGAGGTGTGGGACTGCATGTTTCTGTTCAGGCATTCTATGTAGTACACCATGGAGTCACTCTGCCTATGCAGATTGACTGTGAGCTGCATGCTTAATAGCTCCTGAGTTTCTTGGATTTGGGAGGTTTGCTCTGCAAGTGCTGGAGCGATGAGCTTTGCATATCCAAAGGGTATGTTCAGGAGTCCTGGACACAGAGTTACCTAAGCAAAGCTGCTTCTGGACATCCAGAAACCCAGAGGAAAAAAAGCATATGTGTTCTTCAGATCTCCTTGGATAAAATTTCCTGGAAGGAACAAGAAAATAAAATTAATCCCATGTATCTGAGAGCCTGAGATGAATTAATGAGTGTTAGCAAGCTGCTCTGGGGGTTTGGGTTGGGGTTTCGTGTTGGTTTGGTTTAGCATCACTGTGTCCAGTTTAGACTGTAACATCCTAATGACACCATTATGAGAAGTGCGAAAGAGCATCTGAAAAGTTCCTCCCAATGAACTGCCATTATCCCTTGGGAAGTTTCCACCACTTGTAGTGGCCCTAAACCTTTTCCTAAAGATCTAAGTCCGATTTCCAGCTTGATGCTTTCTGGAAGCTTAATTTTGTATGAAGTGGCTTTATTTCAAGAGGATAAAGATAAGCATAAGCAGACCTGGCTTTAGGAAGGAAGGAGCTAACTGTGTATGGGTCACAAGGAGGATTCAGCAAGTCTGAGCAGATAAACTTCCTTGGGGAAAGCCTGTTCCAATTTTTCTGTGCTCATATGGCAGCTGGTACTCCAGGGCTGCCATTGGGAATGCTGGATGCTTCTGCAAAGCAGCTGATGGTAATAAAAATACCCTGCACCTCATTGAATAAGTCAAGGACAGCTCCAACCAAGATGTAGGTAAAGCCTTTTAGATTCTGATGAGGCAGGGAGGGATTTCTGGCTTCAGAAGCAGGACTGGGGAGAAAGTTCAGGCAAATTCCATTGAGAAGCCTGTATACCTTGAGCTGTTGTAGAGTATGAAACACTCCAAATGATATGGCAGGTATAAGTGCATTTGTCTCAGTTACTGCTGCAGCCCAGCAAATGTTTTCTGTGCAGTTTTGACTCAGAAGAATGATTCTCCTTTCTGTGGTGTGCCTTTCTTGGCCTCTGCTCACCCATCAGCCAAAGCATGCTGCTGCAGGGGCAAAGTAACACTGGCCTGGTGCCCATCTTCATGGCTGAAAGACTGTTTGATTAAAGCTATTTGTCTGAGGCCCTGGAAGCTGAGCTGGTCACTAAAACTGGCCTCCTGCTCTTAGGGGTGCCTGTCTGCTCAGTGGGAATGGTACAGGGATAACAAATACAAAGACTTGTATTCTAGGATTCAGCCCACACCATTGATTTTTCCCACTGTGGTGGTGTTCAGAGGGTGATCAATCCACTGAGTAGATGCTCTATGGGTCAAGAGAGTCACCAAAAGAGCATCCAGAAAGGCAAGACAGAAAGGCAAATTGGTTTTCTACAGATGAGTTATCACACAGAGACCTACTGAAGACATGGCATAAAATTTGCAGTTTCTGCTTTACCATTTTATCCATGAAACTGTTTATTCTTCCTCTTAATATTCAGCTTCTGCTCATGGGATTGAAGTGATTGTAAAACCATCTGCAACATCAGTCCCCAATGGATCTTCATCAGGGCCTGTAGTGACAGGACAAGGGGCGATGAAACAGAGGAAGTTCAGGTTAGATCTAAGGCAGAAGCTCTTCCCTGTGAGGATGCTGAGGCACTGGTACAGGGTGCCCAGAGAAGTTGTGCCTGCCCCATCCCTGACAATGTTCAAGGCCAAGTTGGACACAGGGACTTGGAGCAATCTGCTCCAGTGTGAGGTGTCCCTGCCTATGGCAGGGGGTTGGAACTGAGTGAGCTTTGAGGTCCCTTCCAACCCAAACCAGTGTGGGACTCTGTGATTATTAGCAGTCTCAGTATAAAAGAGATCACTGAACAAGGTGTTATGGCAATCTGTTTTCCTCCTCCTGCTCCAGTCTATTTTCCCTGCTTAGTCAGCAGGTTCTAAAACAGATTCAAAGCAAGGACGCAAGCAACCAACCCTAAAAATGCTGACTTCTCTGAGCACTGCACCCTGCCATTCGACCACCCACGGACAGAAATACTACCAACATCTCCTTACCAACAAGCTTCCATCTCCTTCTAAAGGCAGATGTGTGTAACAGGGAAAACAGGGTACAAAGAGTGATGCTGAAAATAAAAAGCTTAGAAGAAAGAATACCTTATTCAACCTAAAGAAGGCACAGAACAGCAGGAAAAAAGGAAAACCAGACCTTTATTCCCTTTCTCAAATATATATATATATTTTAAAGCTTGGATAAATCAACCTGATATATTAACCTCTCAGGGTAGTGCGACAAGGCAACTTACAGCTTGTGTCTCCCCCTGCTAGACAACTCATAGCTAATGTCTCCTGTTTCTGTATTCCTTATGTGTCAGCCCTTTACAGCCCCACTGAGAACATGTCCTGAGTAATGGCTTCTGGTACTGGTTTTTCCAGGAATACCCTTGGCATTATAAAGTAAGAAGACTTAGTGTTAATTTAATGACTTAAGTTTTAGGCAGTCACTTTCTATATAACACAGCTCTCCCATTTCCCTTTGGTGTTTGAAGACTCAGTGCCTCTGCACAGGTAATAGAACAGTGTTTAATGGAAAGGAGCTTATCAGAGCCAAAAAAGCCCAGTAAAAACCCAACCAACAACAGCAAAATCCTCCTGCTTTGCAATTCACTTCTTACAGCTTCCCCTTTGACCATGAAGGACTCTGGAGCCCCAAAAGAAGAGAGGATGCGAGACCATGATACATAGCTCAGGGTGTTATAACCCACTCCTTGCTCTGGGCCTTTGAAAAAGCACAAAGATGCTGCTAGAATGGAGAGAGGGAGGAAAAGAGGGGGCTGGAATGGTCAGGGAGAATGAGAATGGAAAAGGGCAAGAAACATATGGGAGCACAAGAGGTTTAGAAACATTCTTTGGCTGCTTCTGCCTCCTGTGCCTGCGCTGGGGCTGTGAAGACCTCTCTTAATGTAC
Source organism: Forpus xanthops (assembly GCA_032466535.1). NCBI lineage: Eukaryota > Metazoa > Chordata > Aves > Psittaciformes > Psittacidae > Forpus > Forpus xanthops. Next base: position 324,270 of record JASSUY010052760.1, on the reverse strand, counting down.
ATTTCCTTTTCCTCTTTCCCTGGGAATGGCAGTCATGTGTAAGTGACCCTGCTCTCCCTCTCTTTCCCTCTGCATTTCCTTTCCCAGCAGCATCTCTCTGGGATATGCAGCCATCTGGCTGTTTATTGCAGCGTGAGCTGAACCCTTAGATGCCTCCTGTGGAATCTGGTCCTGGTTTAATGATTTCCCTGTCATTCCTTCCCATTTTCTCTACGGCTCATTTGTGCCCCTGGAGCACTCTGCCCTTTTGTATCCCATGTACATCGTGTTCCCTCTTTCCCCTAGAACTTTTCGACATTATTGTTCAGTTTCTATTATTTTTTAGTGCATTTTTCCTCATGTTTCCCTGCTTCCTCTCAGCACAGGGAACACCATTCCACTCCTAATAGGCATCAGATCTAATCCCATCCATCCTGGGTCAAGACACTGACCTCAGAGGCATTGCTGGAGGCGGAAAGGGAAGATGCAAACGATTCCAGAGGAAGTTCAGCCCTGGGATAAAGAGCAAGAATCCTTAGCTTCTCCCCCTTTGTGCTAGGAGTGAAATGCACTGTGCAGTCTGCTTAACTCCTTCACTTCCAGGAGCAAGCAAAAATGCTGGGAAAGAGAGAGGGAAGCAGAAAGTACCACCTTGCATGAAAAGACCATCTACCTACATTGCTAAAAGAGCACGAGGTACTGAGAATATAGTAGTAAAGTGGCACTGTGTCCTGGGCACGTTCATACCCCTTTCCTCTCCTAGGAGGTCTCATAGTGTTACCTTACAGCTGCTGCAAATAGATTTATTGATGGATTTCTCATGAAAGAAAGGATTGAAGCTGTAGAATGAGAGCTTCATTTGTGTCTGGTGATGAGATAATCAATGAAGATTACAGGGCTATTGTTCTAGGTTCTCTATTGGAGACATTTTCCTTTGTGTTTCATTCCTCTTGGTGTAACAGCAAACTCTGCAGAGTTGTTTTCTTATGCTGGATGCCACCAGGGTAGGGCTGGCGATAAAGCTGATGCTTCCTGAACCATTACAAGAGTTATGTGTGACAAGCAGCGTGCAGGGATGGTGTGCTGGGATCTGTGCAGAAGAGGTTGAATGGCCACTGACAGCTTCACAGTGGCAAAGGATGTGGACCCACAATAATTATACAACTGTGTCTCGTTGGAGCTCATGACAACTTCCAGATGCTGCTGGAAGTGATTCCAGATGTGTTCTTCAGGACCTCTGCTTGTTGAGAGCATTCGTGCACTGGGAGGGTGAGAGCTACATCCCCTTCCAGGGCTGCATGTGGCATCACTCTCTTTCTCCTTCAGACCTGAGTGGTGGTGATGAGATCAGCAGCATTCAGAAGCACACCCAAAAGCCAAAGCCCTTTATATGTTCCTCCAGTAACTCTGTCCTTTCAGGGGCTCACAGATGTGCACAGCTGCACACTTGACCAGGACACAAAGGATTCCCTCTGTATATTACCTGTAAACCCATTTCCTTCTTTATGCGCAGCTACTCTGAGGGTACTTCCACAGTGGAATTCGGGAGTGGGAGGCGAGCAGATCCAAAGGAACTTCAGTGATCACCTCTTCTGACTGTACAGAGCAAGGTATTTCCGCCTGGTTATTCTCATGGCTGGCCTGATACCACCCCCTGCTGTTCCCTGGCTGTTTGGCACTCAACATCCAGCTCTTAGTCACTCCTGTGGAATACTGTATAACCCATTATCTCAGTTTCCCCAGGTTAGGTTAACACCATCTCTCCCTCTACCTCCTAGGGCTGGGGTTTAAGACATTGACTTGCTAAGTTTGTATGGGGCTTTTTTATTTATTATAGTACTGAATCATGGAATAGTTTAAGTTGGAAGGAACCTGAAGGCTCATCCAGTTCCAGCCCCATCAGAGGCAGGGATACCTTCCACTAGAGCAGGTTACTCCAAGCCCCATCCAGCCTGGCTGTGAACACTGCCAGTTTATGCCCTCAGTCCTAGTGTCATTAAAGGCCTCCTTTTGGCCTTCACAGCAGGAACACTTCCAGAATAATAGAGTAGTTAGGGGTGGAAAGGGCCTTAAGCTCATCCAGTTCCAACCCCCCTGCCATGGGCAGGGACACCTCCCACTAAACCATGGCACTCAAGGCTCTGTCCAACCTGGCCTTGAACACCTCCAGCGATGGAGCATTCACAGCTTCTCTGGGCAACCCATTCCAGTGCCTGAGATTGCCTGAAAGATACAATGATACAGTTACAGGAGAAAACAGGAAGAAGATTAACTCAAGCTCATCCAAGACCCTTCCATGTTCCATGCAAACCATGTGGTATAAAAGAGGCAGGCAGTTTTACCAAGGTGCATGGAAGCTAACAGCGTTCCGTCCGACTTCTGCATAGATACTGCTGGGGTAGCAGAAGTGTTACCCTGTCTGTGGAGACAGCATAACATCAGGTTAGAAAATGTTGGTTAAAGGGGTGAGTTTTATTCAGCATCCAGCTGCTCATCCCAGTGGGGTGCCATCCTATTTAAAGTGATTATTGCTTCCCAGAGTTAAAGGAGCTACAGTAGTAAGAACAGAGTGAGACAGACAAATGAAGGGCAGAAGAGGGCACATGCAGCACTGATTTAGCCAGTTATGGTACAGAAGTTCAGGCTGAATGTTTCAGCAAAGCTTAGGGACATTTTGCTCCTTCATTTTCTCAGGTTTCCTTGGTTTGAGCTACTGCTTTTGGCTGATGGGCAGCGGGTGGAGGTGATGCTCATGTGCTGGGATGAGGCTCTGCTCTAGAGGATTGCCATCTGGTGGGCTTCTCTTGGAAAGGCAGGGCCGCTATTGCCCAGAGAGCTGTGGCTGCCCCATCCCTGGCAGTGCTCAAGGCCAGGTTGGACACAGGGGCTTGGAGCAAGCTGCTCCAGTGGAAGGTGTCCCTAACCATGGCAGGGGTTGGAACTGAATGAGCTTTAAGGTCCCTTCATCCCAAACCAGTCTGGGATTCTATTGCTTGGCAGGGATCATGGCTTGAATAATGGGAATAGAAGGCTGAGCTGAGGTCCAGATTATGCAGGCTATACATCTACCCATGGGAAAAAGTGGATGGCAGTTATTAAGGCAATACATCCATTTATCTATATGCATGTTTAAATCCATAGTTATAGCAGCGTATCATGAGCCATTTTGATTATAATACTCTAATAGCCCAGTTTTCACCTGCAAATGTACCACTACAAACTGACCCAGTCCATCCAAACTGGAAATCAGAGTGTGCCCACCCACAGTTTTACAGTGGGTTTAGGAAAATCATGGTTTGATGGAAATGAGACAGAGCTGAGGAACTCTGTGGATCGAGTTGGAGTGAAAGCTGTCTTTCTGGGACACATGGATGTGATACATCAGCCTGTTCCTGTCTGTGATGAAGAATTACCTGGGAATAAGGGTATGCAAAATGGAGCATAAGGCTGGTAGTGACTTCGGAACAGCAGAGGGACCTAGAATTAGGCAAGCTGGTTTCTATAACAAAGCTAAAAGACTCATGCCAGGCCTAATTCCCTAGTCTTCCGTTTCCCTGTTTCATATGGTAAGCAGCACAGTCTATATCTAACATCATTACCATGAGAGTTTAGTAACTTCTTTAAGCAGAAGGATGCAGTCATTGGCTATGATTTTGTGTGCTCCAGCTGGTAAACCTGTCCTTGGCTTGTCAGGAGACAGGGGAAAATACTCAGTTTAGATGGAGACCCTGCAGAGAAGGACTATGACACAGGGCATCTGGTTGCATTTGGAGCGCTGCCCTGAAAATCACCTCTTATTTCCCTAGGTAAATCTCATTCCTCATTATGCCTCCTATTCCCCACATGGAAAGAAAACACTGTGTGATCTGTGGATGCTGTGAGAGCGATTCCACTTCTACTCGTAAGGCGCTCACATTCTCCAGTAACACAAAGCAAAGCCAACCAATAAAGCAAGTGATGAATTACACAGGCCAACATAAACCGCTTCTTGGACATAGTTCAGCGCAGTTTTAATGACTCATGGTCTCGTGCAGAGTAAAATAACACCATCATTTCTGATAGAACAATGGTTCCATATTGCATCATGCCTCAAGCGCTCACAGCCATGCACAAGTTTGATCCTTTAGGTGCTTTTCAGCCTTCTGCTTCGTAAAGATTGAAGGGGAGGTTATTCCAACTGTGCAGCAAAGCCAGCGCTTCTTCCTGGAGATTAGTAACCAGATCCTGTGGCAGCACTTTGCTATTTTGATGATGGGTCCTTCAGAAGCATCTTAGATTAGACGGGCAGACAGGAATGCATGATAATAAAGCGAGCAGACAGGGCCATGTGCCGAGTTACTCATTAGCACTGGGATCCATGTGAACACACCGGCGCTGAGAAGGGAAACATGTCAAATTGCCTTGTGAAAAGTAATCCTGTTTTTTGCTCACCATAATTGATTATATGCATATGTTACTGTGGAACAACTCAGAAGAGAGCACCAGGAATAGGTCATTTTAGCCTTGCCTGTCTCTTACTGGCTTCCTTTACAAACGCAGCTGCAAGAAGATACAGCACCGCTCTGAAAACCCCAAGTACTATGAAAGAATCTCAGTTTCTATTAACCTGACTAATGGTCCTCCAGTGAAGTGCCAGCTCTGTTTAGAGGCAGGCTGTGCTGCTTGGAGCTCTGCTGCCTCCAGACACAGGATTGAGCATTTCCAAGAGGGGAACCTGATCCCAGGAAGGCGCTGCGGGATGCCATTCACAGTTATGATTAGAAATGTCCCAGGAATGCGTGGGGAAGGATGAGTGTTCAGGCTGCCTCAGCCAGTGCCAGCAAGGTCTGCAGCTCACTCGGGAGCAGCCAGATGGGATGGGCTGGTTTTCCCAGTGATTTTAATTTGATAAGGTCGCCTTTTCCATGCGCTCAATGGGAACAGCTCATTCACTGTCTGGCTGCAAAGGGCACAGGGGGAACATCTGATTCACGTCTTCGCCGAGGGATTCCTTCAGGCTTTGTTGAGGATCCCATTCCTGGCAGGCAAGAGCTCCCAGTGAGCAGGGAATAACACAAGCACATGACACAGTAATTTTTCAGCCTGTGATCCAAATGTCCACTCTCATCTCTTTCCAGGCTCTGGCAACTAAAAAGTCACTACAAGAGGCTTCCATTTCTCTTGCCCCTAGTAATTCCAAAGCTTTGAGATCATGGTGCAAGGTCATTAAATCACTGCAGCACTAAGAGCATCCCAGAGGAGCCATAGCTGCCCCATCCCTGGCAGTGTTCAGGGCCAGGTTGGACACAGGAGCTTGGAGCAACCTGCTCTAACATGAGGTATCCCTGCCCATGGCAGAGGGTTGGAACTGCTTAGGCTTTAAGATGCCTTCCACCACTCCAGGATTCTGTGATTCCATGATTACTTGTACGGGGTTGGCCAGCAAGTTTCATTTCTTCAGCTACTTTTTATCTCCATAAAGGCTTTATTTTCTTCCCCTCACACACAGATTTGCCTGGCATCCTTAGCTTTGAACTTCATTCACACAGCCCTGAGCCAGGCCTGGGTTATATATCATTTAAATACAATTAAATCCCGGTTTAAAAAAGACTTGCAACTGCTGATTTTGCCAGAAGAGGGAACTGTAGCTCCATCTCCCAATAGCTGCTCCAGCACAGCTGCCAGGCCTGGACTTCCTAAAAGCTTTGGATTCACTCAGTCCTTTCCCTCCTCTTGAGCAGCTGCTGCAAAGAACTCTCGGTAACATGCAGAGCAGATTTAATATTCCATTAGGTCCATTTTACCAAATCCCAATGATCTAAAAATCACATCTCTGAAGAGGCATCAGGTACTCATTTAAAATCATGCCATTCCTGTTATCACAGCTGCTGCTTGAAAGGAGCATCCTGGGTTTTCTTTGTCCGGTCTTTTGGTGGCTTAGTTTCTCAACATTCCAAGCTCATCTGACAAAAGTGATTATATTCCCAATAACACAACTCAGGAAGCTGATACTTTAAGTGTCAGCACTACAGATCTTGCAATGAAGTCAGAAGCCCTTCAGATCTCAGTGTTGCCCACCTGAAGAGGCAACCTGCTGAGGGTACTTTTCAGAGGCACTCATCAAGATGCAGGCCCTGCACATCACATGGCTTCTCTTCAATTGCACATGCAGTTCTCCAGAGTGCTGAGCAGAGAACAGCAACAAAAAAGGTAGGGATCACAGGGCTGAGAAGTGCCATAGGAGGAATTGCATCCATCTCCTGGCACAGAGCTGTCTGTAGATGGCTTCCTAGGGCACAGCAAGGCTTGAAATTGTTCAGATCAGCAACAGCTCCATCTCCAGGTTTACTTCTGCATCCCCTTCACCCAAAACCTCAAACCACAACAAATTCAGTACCTCTTTTTGGGGAGGAGAGGTCTTCAGAGGGCCTCACAACCTTAAATGTAATGGAAACATTTGCTAATGAATGAGCCCTCATTATACACATTACAAGGAAACAGTGGCCACCGGATAAGAGGGTTTAATTAATAAATCCATGTGGCGTCGTGTACCCCACAGGAAGGGATTACAGGGGTTAACGTGGCTGGCTGATGGACTTTTATGGAAGAGCTCTGGAGCTTGGCTTTTCACACTAATATCCCATGTGTCTGTGACCCAGTGCTTGCAGAGGGGAGAGGCAATTGGTTCTGAGTACAGAGCATCCCTGTCTGGATGCTTGATCATGGATTGGATGGCATCTGAGGCTGGAGCAGACCTAAGGGACAGTTGTTCTCTTGTTTCTTTACCAGTATCTGGAGTTTATGGTGCTATCTACTCTAACCCCACACATCACCATGTGTTTGACGGTCTTCTCAAACTTAGCCTTTTAATGACCAGTTCATTGGCACCTCAGACTGTCAGCATCCAACACCACAATATTAGCAAGCTTTAGAAAACGGGTTCTCCCCAGTGGATATTGGTAAATTCATTGAAAAGCTAGCTGTGCTGACATACCTCTACCTACCACTACCACGGAGGTAGCTCTACCTACCACTTATACAGTGCTTCTGTGTCCAGTGGGAAGCAAGGTTCTGGAAGTCCCACAGAAGGCAGAGTGCTATTTCTCTGACCTGCTGTTCAAGTTCTAGAAGATCAGGATGAGTCCAGGACTTCTAGTCAGCCTGCCTTTTGATAAGTGTGATCCTCTTCTATTTAGAGCAGTTCTAAGTGCTCATTTGAGAGCTGAGAGCATATAGTTGCAAAGCACAATGGGACAACATCCATAAATACCATCAGCCCAGGAACACTCCACCTTTATCCACTCTGCTTAGTCACCGGGACCTCCAAATCCCCTACAGAGGAGGCAAAGCAGCAGCTGACAACATGCACCTTTGCCCAAGAGACCTATATCTCCTAATGTAAGTTGTCTAAAGCAAGCAGAACCAGCCTGATATATCCCAGCCCATGATCCAAGCTGCATGTGTACAAAGCAAGAACTGAAAGCAGTGCCTCCTAGCAAGAGAGCCCTGTGGAACATGGCACAGTTGTTTGTACAGCTGTACACAGGAGCATCTCATAGCAATGTGGCCATACCAGTTCTGCTTAGAAACAATTAGGACCAGAAAACTCTAATCTGCTCTTTGCCTTTCTCAACAGTCATTTGTGGCTTATCACTACATCTTGAGTCACTGTCCTTTGCCTGACTGATGTTGTCATTGTTGTGCCTTGACTATATATAGAAAAGTATCACATTGGAAGTGTAAAGGAACAACTTCTCACTGCTCTAACCTCTGTGCAGGTCTTGATTTTGAACCAGTTACTCGTCATGATTCCACCAAGAGAACAGTTGGACCAAAGATCTGATTGCCTGGTAATTATTAAGCTTTGCCTCACCTGGATCACAAGACAGATCTTTACGCAGTATCAGTAGTCCCATTGCATGCAGTGGGACAGGATTCATCTGTTAAAGTAGATCCTATTCATAATCCTACTATTCTGGAAGACCCTGGGAGTTTTCCCACTTCAGCCTGCAGAAGCATGGCAGCCAACAGAAAGTGTTAAGTGAAAGACTGAAGTGAAGGCAGCATGCCACAGATGACTTGGATTGGCCAATGCAGGTCAAAGCAGCAGCACACAAACAGGACACAGAGCAGCTCCTGGAGGTAGCCATCAGCCCCATCTTCCCCAGCCAGCCCTCTCTGTACAGTGGCATTCCAATCTCCCCCCAACTCAGAGTTCCACGTGCTTCTTAGCTCTCACACCTCCTTCCACGCTTCCAATGCTCAAGTGCCCTTTGCTCTCTAACCTTGCTACATTACAGCATCCACAGCCTGCTGTGTTTACAGATAAAGGTAAGATAGGAGGGTGTCATGCCAGAGTAGTCCAAACCCTATTATAAGCTGGCTGATGTACATGATAACTTGCTTTCCTCTTCTCAGATCAGCAAGGCCAGCTCTGATTATTGGTATCAGTGTTTAAAGCTCATCATTGAGTTTGGAGTTAATTACACATCAAATGTCCATGTTTAGGCATTACACCACAACAGAAACATCCTCTAGTTCACTGCCAAGCTTCTCAGCCAGCAGTGTTACTACCATGTCCTATCAGCTGCAGTGGTTGTAAGAAGGTGAAAAGCTTTTTAGACTAAGAGGAACTTCAGATCTTGACTTACTCTCCAGCTGCTCACTGAACAGAAGATTTCCTATGAGCCTTAACACTTCTTCCATAAGACAAGGCACATACCTACTTCAATGCTTCTGTTTTCCTAGGCATTTAGTGTTCATCTAGACTTCAGAGCTACAACTATGGAAAACTATCATTGTCTTCAATGTACAAAGCATGAAACAGGATGCACAGAAGAGCAAAGACTAAGAAATCTCAGAGTGCTCCTGACCTATACTCATAAAGAGCTTTCTTACTTATGATGAAGATCCACAGCCGATGATGAAAGTGAATTTCCATGAGAACTTGTGAGGCTTCAGAAGACAGGTCCTGGATTGATTGTTTTTTCTTACAGCATCTTTACAGTCTATAATACAATTACTATAATGCCTCATTTATATAGCTTATAAATCAAATACAAACCCTATAAACTTACTTCATTTCAACCTTACTTGATTTAACAACAGAACATTTTGCTTTCAATTACTAAACTTAATGCTGAGCTAATAGCACTGCACAAACAACCACAACAGGACTTCCTAAGCTATTCTGTCCCCTTTTTATAGTGTGGAAGCACTGAGGCCAATGAGCCCACATTAGTGCCTGCAGGTGGAAATGCAGGGGTGTGGGCACTGTTCCTTTCTTATAAAAGGGGGAAAGTGAGCTTTGTGGAGCTGCTTTCAGTGTAAAATATGGGATCTTAGAGCCAGAAAGGAAATAATGTCTCTCCTCTGGTAAGTCAATAAGAAAATAATCTCTAATAGAGGGATAACATGGGGCTAAGCTATGGAGAATTCTAAATGCAGTAAGTAATAATGTCTCTGGAGTAGGTTAAGTGTTGAAGATGGGTTAGTAACAAGTCAGCTGAGGTATGGCAGGAGCAAGCTTTCTTTCTTGTGCTAAAGGCCTTTTTCACTGGCTGTTACTGCTGTTTACAGCAAGCTGGATAATGAACTTTATTTCTTATGAAGTCTTTGATATACATAGGAGCTAATAAGAGCAGGTTTTGTTTGTGAACATATAAAACTCATGATCTGTGCAGTCTGACCTAACCCCTGAATGAAAGGAACTACGGGTATGATCAGTTAGGAGGTAGTGTTAGGCTTGATGTTCCTAGCAGAGATCTGGCTGTAGGGATGAAGTATTTAAGAATGCTGTTGGAAAAGGACAGCTAAGGGTATTTTTAAGAGAGAAAGCAAGGAAACTGCTACTGATGGGAAGACAAAGAGCTCAGGGTCAAGCATAATGCTGAGATAACAGGCAGGCAAACAGGGTGTCTGAGTCAAGGTGCTCCTTAAATGCAACTGGTTTGGCTACATGTACTGTTTTCTTGATGTCTTATTCCTCCTCTTATGTTGCTAACACAGTGAAAGGTCGGTGGCTTAACCATTGGCACCAGGGGCTTATCAGCTCTTTGTGTTTTAATGGCCTGATTATACTGAATGGCAACTGAATTACAATTGGCTTCCCCCTGTGAGTGGTAGATGTTTGGTCTGAGCCCTAGGCTTGAGGCAGGGTTTGTCTTTGGATGAAGCTGGGATTCTCCAAGAAGCTCTGTGTTGTAGCAAACAGAAGGGCAATGAGGCAGAGCCAGTTCTTGTGGAGGTGGGCAGTGGCACAACCTGATTGATAGCAGGTTCCTATGGGTGCCTTGGCTGTTGTTAAGCAATGCAGAGGGTGATGGGTTTGCTTCCAGAATGGCCAAATCCTTCAGTCCAAGGCTTCTCTTGAGGGAATTGGTGGTAGAAATAGCTTTGACTGCACTGGAACTGATGTGAGTGTCCTGCAGGCTGCCCAGTGCTCCTGAATCTTAGGAGCTGTGTGCTGGCTCCTATCTGGTGTTGATATGCCTAACTGCTGGGAATGGCTTTGCTGTTCAGCTCTGACCATGAAATCCATTCCCGAGCTATTCCCCAGGTAGGAACTTGATGTAGATGGTGTGGAACTTTATGCAGAAGGATACTGTGCATCATTAGTGCAGAATTGGAATAGGCTCTCCTCTGTGTTTGAAGTACCAAACCCTGCCTTGACTAGCTTCATGCATACAGCAAGCACTTTGCAGCCTGCTTCAGAAGAGTCATTTTGGCCAGGGCCTCTGAAAGGACATTTTCATTGTAGCTGAGACTTTGTTCTTTTCTTGTTTAGGAGTGAATCTACAGGCACGATCAGGCTTTGCTTCTTGGAAATCACTCTTAGTGTTAGGCAGTGGGAGTCCTGTGAGCTCCTGAGGACCCAGGAGTGCTACAGTGAAGTGGAAGACTTGGGTTCTTCACATGTATTGTGATAAATGGGCTCTGTGCAGGCAGTTCCTGACTCTCTGATCTGTGCAGGCAGTTCCTGACTCTCTGAAGCCTGCTTGGGAGGCAAAGCATGACTAGTTTACGTAGGACATTTGGGCTGTCCCTGGGGATAGTGGGCATGGCTGCGCAAAGGTCCATCTAGGTTTGAGAGCTCAGACTGATGAAGTGCCATCTAGAAACCATGTGTAAAACTCAGTACTTGATGGCATCAATAACTCCCTCTGGGCTTCTTGCAGGCTGAGATAGTGGCAGATTGTCAACATTACTTCATGTCCTGGAACACTACCCATTCCAGTATGAATAGGCTGCTTGTGTGCAGCTCACATGATCATGGTGTTTTTGCTGGTGTCTCTATGGAGACTGCTCTGTTGGGTTGGGAGCTTTTCTTCTCTGCTCTCAGGTAAGTTTTCTTCTAGGAAAGAAAGAAGACAAACAGGTATAATCCTTGTGAATGGTGAGTAAAGCATCGCTCACAGAGCACCAAAACATCCTCTCCTCTTCTATGGGACCTGGGAATAGTGTGCTATCTTCCTGTTCTAATATGCTACCATCCAGCTTGGTAGAGACTTAGCAGGCCTTGCGTGGAAAAATAACTGGCCTTAAGCAAAGCTAAATGCAGCAGTGAGGATCCACATATCAAACCTCATCCACATGAGGCTGGAGTGTGGAATACAGTGAAGCAGTGTCAGCTTTGGGAAACGGCCAAAAAAGCCCAAAACAGGAGACCTTTAAGATGTTCCAGTCCCAAATGCTCCTGTTCCTTATGAGATCAGATATTTCCATTCTCTGTTGGTTCCAGTCCCTCTAGGATAATGGGTTAAATGACAGTTTTGGTACCTTGGCCGTATTACAATAGCTAACTCTGTTTCCATTAGCATCCTGGAGAGGACAGCAGTGTGGATAGGATGAAGAAGAGATGGTTGTGCTGTGTGGAGTTCCCTGGAGAAATGGATGCACAGGGAAAACGCTCTTGTCCCATTAATGCTTGTGATGCACAGCAGGGGACCAGGCACATCTTGTCTTGCCCAAACTCTGCCTTCATTTGTGGTGCTTAGGACAGCAGCAGGTCAGTTGCCTTCTGTGATGTTGTCCAGGTTATTCTCATCTTCCTTTCTGGTTGCTGCTCCCAAACTCCTTCTCCCTAGTTCACAAGTCCACATTCTAGCCTCTGAGCTATAGCATGAAGAAACAGATCCCCACTTGCTGAGAGATGCCATATGTTCCTTGGCATCAACTCAGGTGTACGTGGTAGCTTTCCAACACCCAGAAAATCAGAGCCACCCCATAAATACCACTCCGAATGCCTTCAGTTCTGCCCATGAGTCTGTCTCAGAGTGTGTAATGATTGGTTTGGTGTGTTCTTTGGTGCTCTCCATAGTGGTGAGGCAATGCTCATGGAAAGCACCCCAACCTACACTGCCTATGGTGCACCTGGGTTGACTTTGGTAGCAACAGAGCCTAGGAAAGAAGCTGTTGAGGTGCTATGTGCCCTGCAAAGAGGTAACTGGGAAAATACCAAGGTTCTGTCTCTCATCCCCCAGTGATGCTGGGGGAGAAGGGGATAGGAGAATGCTGGGGTTTATATCATGCCCTCTGCCTGGAGAGGGTGCATAGTGCTGAAGGACGTCTGCCTTCTGTCCTGAGGGTTAACAGAGGGTGAACCTCTGCCTCAGTTTCTCTTTATGTATATCTGAAACCTTATCTAGATCTTTCTGAAGGACTCTACTACCTCTGTGATGAGTTTTCTGCCATTTGGAGCTTGCTCTCAGCATGGATGAGCTATGCTAGTACTTTAAAGCAGAGCATCTGAACTCATTTGGGGACTAGCCAATGGCTTCCTTGATGTGATAAATACCATTATACTCTATTTTGGGATTTTTCAAAGTTGGCTCTAAGCAAAGAATATCATATATATATATATATACTCTATTTTGGGATTATTCAAACTTGGCTCTAAGCAAAGAAGATCACATTTAGGGCTTGTGGCCGAGCAAGGAATGAAACAAAGGTGTTCCAATTCATAGTTCAGCTTTCAGTATACTTCAACTGAAGTAACTTAAACCTTTGTTTCTTCTGACCATGCCAAGGGCCAGTTAGTGCTGTGGCTGCCATTAAGCCCAGCTCTGCCCATTGAGAGACAAATCCAGGGTGGGCTTGGACCACACATGCTGCAGCATCATAGTGTTGCAGGGGGAATAGTGGGAGCCTCCCTGAAGCCAGTGGGGGGTGTGAGCATGAGCACTTCCCTCTCTGCTCTGCCATTCCTGTTGCTTCGCAGGCTTTGGTGCCACTGGTATCATCTTCCTATCTGCAAAGGTCCTGAGAGGACAAGGAGTGTTGGTTTTAAACTAAAAGAGGGAGATTCAGGCTGGATATGAGGAAGAAATTCTGTCTCATGAGAGTGGTAAAGTGCTGGCACAGGGTGTGTGGAGAGGTGATGGATGCAACATTCAAGGCCAGGCTGGATGTGGGTCTGGGCAACCTGATCTAGTTGAACATAGCCCTGCTCATTGTAGGGGGTTGGACTAGAACAGCTTTGGAGGCCCCTTCCAACCCAAACCATTCTGTGATGCAGGGGTCTGTCTCAAAAGAGCAATTCTGTCAGGGGCTCATGGGCTTATGTATGGGGAGATTTTACACTCTTCCTGGTTTTAAAAACGACCAAACCCATTTTCTCTGGCCTCGAGATGTGAGATGGATGCTGAGCTCTTTCACTCAGAGTGACTTTGATGCACTGAGAGAGAGAACGAAGTCTCTGGATTATTTAGAGTGAAATGCTGGCCCAAACTGTGCCTCCCTGCGTGTAGACATACATTGGGCTTCTCTATTCTGCATCAGGTATCAAGCATCCTGCTGAAAAAGGGGTACACTTAGGATCAGAGTGTTGCTGGTTAGCAGGAACTGTGGGTCTGTTTTCAAAGGTGGTTGGATTTCACTGGGAAGGGGACTTTTGTAGTGATTAAACATGGTCATGTCAGGGGCTTGCAAAAGGAATTTAGAAGCAGAACCAATACGCTTTAAGGCACTCTTTTATTACAGAATGGGCAGGAAAACTTTACTTTTTTGCATTTGAGGGTTTGAATGTGGAACCAGTGAGCTGCAGAGCTCCTCTCCTTAGGCACATGATGCCAGTGTGCCAGGCAATGTGCAAATACAGGAGCGAGTCCTCACAACCAGCAACTCCTCCCTGAGCAGAGCCAGGGACTTAGGTTCTACCTAAATAACAACTGTAGTAATCCAGCAGCAGCTTAATTGCTCTGGCCTTAATCACCATTTTATGCTAATGATTGTGGTGGGACTAAACAAGTGTACTTGAAGGTGCTTAATAATCTTCCAAAGGTGCTCAGCACCAATAGGGCTCCATTATAACACACAACGTGCCTGGTAGCACAAATCCTCTCTGAATGAAAGGCAATTGTCTCCCCAGACCCTAGTTAAAGTCTCCTGCTGATGTCTTCCCTGATGGAGCATGATGTCCCTCCTGGAGGATCTCCTTTCAGTGCTCTGGTGCAGTGCTGTCCTCTCACTGCTTTCCTCCTCAAGTTTGACAGTGCTTTTACCCACACAAAACCATGGGATCGTGCCCTTGGCTTCATTCCCCTTTGGGAAAGGGCTTGTGGAGCAATCCTGGCATCTTGCTATCACGCTGGCATTTGTGCAGCGCTGGCGCTGGGCTCACACATGCGAACTGCATCGCGTCTTCTGCCCTCCAAACCTCTCCATACATGCCTTTTGCTTTCGGGCCCCGTTTCCCAACCACAGGAGAAACCTTAGGGAGAAGTCCTATGTGGCGAGAGTGCTGGGGGCTCCAGCAGCTGCTCAGGGTTTGAGTCCCCTCGGCAGATGTTTGCTATTCCAGCCACTTCATTAATTTAGGAAACAAAACCCCTGATTATTCCTGACCAAAGCCACCCCCCCGTTTTGATTGACAGCCAGTGTGTGTTCCATACAACACGACCCACTGTATTGCTCTGGTCACAATTTGACTTCTCTAGTTTTCATTAACAAAAGCAATCAAGTCCCTAAGGCCATGTCATGGGGTGCTTATCCCATTTGATAGCTCATAAATGGAGTCTGGGAGTGTTCAGCCCACCTGATGCTGCATGGATGGGCTCTGGTGAGGGTGTTGGTGTTTCTAGAGCACACACAGAGGTGCCAGCCCCGCATCTCTGCATATCCAACCGTTCAGATGTGGCAAAGAAATGTTTAAAGCCAAACACAGGTTTCTGTCTTGAGCTGTGCTATAGGCAAGCAGACTTTTCTTCCCCTCTTGATTTCAGGGCTGGATCTTATTGGACTCATAGAAGACTTTGATTTCCAGCACCCTCTGTGTAGGAAACATTCCTTTGCTGTGTCTTGTCGGTGAATGCAGGATGAATTTGGTGTTGGGGGAGAGGGGCTGCAGCTCCCCAGACACCGAGGAACCACAGTGGAGCGAAATGCCATTTGCTGCTGCGTTGGGATTTAAATCAGTGCCATGCTCAGGACAGTGCTTCAGAAAGCTTCTCCGGCGTAATAATCAGCACTAATTGCTGAAGTTAATGGTGTTAGTAATTATTATAGCTCCTAAAAAAGAAGTCTTAGGAGAAGAGGCAGAGAAGGTGAGCTCCTAAAATGCTTCATGCTTGGATTGAGTATTCATAAAGCTGCGTTGGTAATGAAGTCAGCAAATGTGTTAAATGGCTCTTTAGGAATTAAAGCAACACTAAAGTTTAAAAGGGGGGGGGGGAAGTCTCTGAGCTCCTTCGTTGTTCTTTTGATTCAGGCTCAATTCCTGTTTGTCAGATCACTTTCTGGGTGGAAAAAGACAAACCCATTTCCAAGCTATTTAATTTAAAGGAGAATGCCCTTCCAATGGTTTAAGGAGCAAAACGCTTTGCTATACCTTTGGTTTAATATATAATGCTTTTTAAAACCACGTAACAACGTTGTAAGGAAATAAGATCAAAGGAAAGTGCATTGCTTTACGTCTACATTCTGGTTGTGTGAGCGCGGCCACCGAGTGTGTGCTTTGTGGGTTAGGGATTTGGGCTCAAATTTACCCAAATCAGCAAATATCTCTCTGAATTCCAAGCCAACCGATTCTTGCGATTGACAAAGAAATAGTGAAGTAGTAAACCAAGAGATTACAGGTGTAGGTTGTGCGGTTTTCAAGGGCTTTTAAACCTGACAGTGGTTGACAAAATGAAAGTAAGTCTTTTACGCGATCGAGAGGGTTGTTTCCTTGTGTATAAACGGGGTTTTCTAATAGAAAGATAAGTTTGTCGCCGTTGGGATCACCAAAGCATGAAAACTAAAGGGTTGCTGGTAGCATTCTGCAGATGGCACTGAAATCCTTGCGGGAAGGCTGCAAATGGTTGTTTAAAGAGGTGGCAGAGCTCTCTAATGAGTCTCTATGCACCCGTCTGCGGCCACAAGTCGCAGCAAGGCGGCTGTGTCTTGTGGCAAACCACGCAGCTCCCGTTCATCCCATCTGCCTTACCCCTAGAGTGTGTCCTGGTGATTCCTGCCCTAAACCACTCCGAATTCCCCACACTGGGAATAGCCGGAGGCAAATGGCATTTGGGACTCAGCCTCGGTGGAGCGGGGACCGGTGAGGTTCATCCTTAGCTCTCATCCCTGCAAAAAGCCAATTGAGATGGGTAGCGATCTGCCAGGAAATCACCTTATCCTGGGGCGCCGTTCCGAGGAAAACCAGCCTTTCCTTCAGCAAGGCCCCTATAAAGAGGCTCTTATTTATTCCTCTGCCTCTCTGCAGCCCGCGGTGACTGGGGAATAGGTTTGATGCCGATGGGGGGGAAGCGGGGATGAGGCGCTCTCCCGTCGCATGGGTTTCATGCGGGATGTGCACTTTTAATCTCTTAAATGAACAGGCCTGGGGGTGGGGAAGAGAAGAAAGGAGGGGAAAAAGGAAAAAGCCAGCCCCAATCTGGAGCCTTTCCAGAGGGAGAAAAAGACGGGAGAGAGAACCGCGCACACACACCCCGGTGTCTTAAAATAGAGCGCAGGGAGGGAGCGGCCCTGCGGATCCTCCCCGCCCGGTGCTGGGTAACAATGGTGCTGGTCGAGGAGCCGCGGGTGCCGTGATTGACACTCGGGGCGTCGTGATTGACAGCCAGGGCGTCCTAAAAAGGCCGCGGAGAGATGCTTATCGCAGGGTTTATATAGCGAAGGAGCCGAGCGGAGCGGAGCGAGGAGGAGGAGGAGGAAGAGGAGAAGGCGGCCGATGCGCGGGCGGCTGCGGGTCCCGCAGCCCCGGGGCCGGCCCTGCCATGCACTGCCAGCCGCAGCCCCGGCTCGCCGTGCCCGGCCGGCACAGGGCAGGCAGGAGGCGCTACAAGACCTTCATGATCGATGAGATCCTCTCCAAGGAGACGTGCGACTACTTCGAGAAACTTTCCCTCTACTCCGTCTGTCCGTCCCTCCTCGTCCGGCCCAAGCCGCTGCACTCCTGCGCCGGTAAGATCGCTGTCCCGAAGGAACACCCTGTGCACAGGCTTCCCGGGTCATTATCTGCCAGGCAAACCCATCCTCTCCTCTGCAGCAAACCAACCCTTGCGCGGGTTTCCATCAGGGTTTCCTCCCTCTGCCCTCGTTCTCCAGGGAAGAGGGAGTCTTGTGGGGCTCATGGCAGCATGTGGTGGTGGGGTTCGCAAGGAGGGTGTTCACAAGTGGTTCAATGTGAATGGGAGGGCATTGAGAGGAGCTCGGGTCCTTTAGGCAGGGGCAGTGACCTTGTGCTGCTTTTTCATTGCCACTCATACAAAGAAATGAATAGTAAAATCAGACAAAGGAGAGCAAATAGCTCTTGAGACGGTTTCTGTCCCCTAAACCCTGTTTTTCTACCCTAAATCCTCTCTTCCGTTGAAAGAAGTTAGGCTGTTTCTAGTGTAAAGATGTGCAGATACTTGTAGTGATGTTGCAGACACAGAAACTAAACACACAAATACCTCCGTCCTGGGCAGATAAAACACACCAAAATGAGCAGTTGGGTCCTGATCGTGTTATTAAATATCACAACCAGATTGATTTAATGTGAGCTTTGGAAATGAGCACTGAAAGCAAAAATATCCTTGTTCTAATGCTCTCCAGATCTCAAACCAGCCACAAATCCCTCTTTTTTGGTGAAGGAGGCAGTTTTCCAGGTTTCTATTCTTCCCATATTTCTATTGGTGCCACCTGATGGCTTCAGAGAATCCGGTGATGAAATTACAGAATAAAATACTCTTCACCAAAAACCTTCACTCCTGAAAATCATATTTGCAAAGGGATAATTCCCGGGGAAATAGTCTCTATTTCAAGGTCATAAAATGCTAGTTTTCCTCTTTCCCTTTCCTGGGAAAGTTCATTTTGCATTTGCCTTAAGTTGTGCTTCAAATTCAAGGCCTGCACTTAAGCTTAGGGTTGTTCGGGTTGGGTTTTTTATGGCTGAATGTAAGGAAAAAGGAACTTTTTGGGTCTTAGTGCAACTGTGCTAATAAAGAACTCGCTGTTGGGGTATCCTGAGAGTTGGATAAGCTGAGTAAACCCTCAGCCCAAGCTTAAGTCTTCCTCCAAACTCAATATAAATGCTAATTATTAAAGATCTGGAAGGCATTAGGAGGCTGGGTCAGAATTAAGAGCTCTGATGGGAAGAAATGACCTGAATGGTGTGATCCTTCCTCAACACTGCTTTCTTCCGATCGCCGTTCCTCGCCTACTCTACCTAATGGCTGGCATATTACAAGAAGATCTGGTTGTTAATCAAGATAATTGGTGACAAGGGAAGTTTTCAGAGCATAGAGGGGGAAATTCAGTGCTTGGCCAAAATGGCCATGAAGGTCTTGGATGGGTTCAATTTGGCTATAGGCACCAAGGGCCCGATTCTGCTTGCGCTGGAGTCGGTGCCATAGCTTCCATCTGCCAAGGCGGCGAGGTTTCTATCTTCTATGTACACAAAAAGAAAGCATTAGAGAAAATATTCCCCTTAGCACCCAAAAGGAATATTAGCCTGAATATTTACTGTGATCTAGAAACACATGGGGCTAACTCGGCATCAAAACCTGCGTTTTGAGTGTTGCCTTTAGGCTAATATTTAATACTTCTGATGGTTGGGGCAGCTGCTTTGCCTCTCACCACCCTCTTGGGGGGGGGAAAAGGAGAGAATTGTTTTTAATATATACTCCTGTGTTAAGTGTAGCAAGTATATATATAGCAAGTATAGCATATATAGCATTGTCTTTGTAAGAGTCATCTAGATATTCATTAAATAACCATTATTAATCCTGCAGTGATTCAGCAGGGGATTCTGAGTGATGCTAGAGAGACTTTTGTGCTTACTGTTCAATTGCAGCCTTATTTCCCTTTGTGTCTGGGATCTTTAATGGATTTGCCCTCAAGGTTGTGTTTCTAGCCCAAGCTCTGGCCTGTCCTGGTGGTGGGGTGGATTAGGAATATCTGCTTCTAATGGAATAAACTGTGTAAGCTTGAGAAATGAAGTATGAAGAGAGATTTGCTTTGTGGGATTAGAAGCATAGGAAAAACAGCCACACAATATTTCCAAATTGTAAGCTTTCAGAGATTTAGAGGTGTAATTAAAGTCCTTTGTGTATTAGGTCATGGGATTTCTTTTATTATAACAGAATGGACAGTTCCACAAAAGAGAATTAAATGTGTGAGAATTCGAACAATCATCAAATCAGACCCAATATGAATCTGTTTAAAAACCCAAAACCCAACCAACCCCCCCAAACTCACCAAGGGACTGAAGGCTGCAGAATCCCAGCATTGTAGCATATAACTTGCCAGCATTCCCGTTGTCTCTTGAGTTCATCGGGAAGCAAGTGAGCGCTTGGAGTCTGTTTGCAGTCTGGAAAACTAAGGTTTCACCTAAATCTTAACCTACATGAGAGACATTTGCCTGGTCAAGCTGGGACTTGGGGGGGTGTTTGGAAGAGGAATGGGTAACTGGTTGTTTCAGCTGAGCTCCTCTCCAGCAGCACGGCTTTCAGCAAGTAGGGAGGCAAACTTTGTCGGCGCTTTCACAGGCTGCAGAGTTAATAGTTCTTTCATCTGAAGTGAAGTCGGAGATGCCTGATGTGCCTTCAGAGCTTCTTTGGGGCTGAAAGATGGTGTAGCTGTGCAGTGTGTGTGTGTTTAATAACACCCTTTGTTGAGTGAGCTGCAAACCACGGCTGACCAAATGGAAAATGTTTCTTCTTTTGGCCACGATCAAAGGCTGAATATTTAAGTGTGTGCAGCTGAGCCGGAGCGAGACAGATTGGTCAAGTAGAGGGGAGAGGGGCTGGAAGGAGCATTTGGGACTTTCCCTGTGTGTGGTGAGGGCTAAAGCTGATGTTTTAGTGCTCGGCAGCATTTGGAGGTCTAATGTAAAGCTCGCCTGTCTCACTGCAGGGATTCCCGTTGTGAATGGCTTGGAGCCTGCCCCAACCAAAACAGAGTGTGTTTGTTCTGGAAATTAAAATGCAATTCCATACAGAAAGGATCCCTCATTAGGTTATAATTTGGTGTCTGAGGATCTCTTATGGCATTTCTCAAGCCAAATAAGCAAAGAACTCGGGCTGAACCTGTAATGAAGTGCAGAACCAATGTGATGGAAAAAAATCCATCTATGAAACCAGAAATCTCTTCAGATGATGTTTAATAACTCCTTGATTTTCTGAATGGGATGGCTGAGTGAAACCATCGTTTGGTTGGTTCATGATATTTATATTTTCATTGGGTTTTCAGTTGGTGCGATGCCCAATTAATCTGTGCAGGTAAATGACTGCAGTGATTTTGGAAGGCTGCTTTTGACTGAGCAGAGCTCCATAGAAATCATTTCTCAAGTTGTCTTTATATAAGACAGTATGTGACTCCTATAAACGATAATATGCAGGCAATGTATGAGACTTTTATATAAGATAATATGTAGAGAAAACAAATGTCTCTTCAATTTTACCTCTAACAACACGGGTAGGTGAGTCTGTATCAATTCTGGTTTGTTTCCTGGCTTTAAATCCTGGCTTAGTAATAAGATCCAGCTGCGATTGCTGTTATTTGTAGTTGTGGGCAGGAGAAAGCAGCACTTGTCATGGTACAGTGTTATGGAGTCGAACTAGAAATGCTCCATAGCATCAAAATAACTTCAGTTGCTTGCAAAGGAAAAGCAGGGAGGTGAGAGGAAAGCTGTGCTCCATCCCCAGCAATAGCGCAGTGTGTGATGTTACCTATTAATAATTAGCAATACTGCTCATAGACATCCTTTCGGAACTATCCAAATGACTTGAGCTGGCTGGATTAAAAAGAATTGCATTGCCTCTTCCAAGAGCGAGCTGCCAGAGTTCAGTTTATTTTAGCAAAGCAGGGCAGATTATTTAGGGTCTATGCTGTGTGTTCATTTCTACCGGGACTTACTCCAGAGCTCATAAAACCCCCACTTAAATTTGAATGTATCAGAGTGATTTATCACTTAAATCCCAGTGAGGACCGGGTAGTTTGTGTTCTACACCAAGGTTTTTACTAGCACATCTCTCTAGTTCGACTGTGCTTTCTCTTTTACCTGCCGCAATCCTATGGAAGAAGGTCTTGCGTGGAAGTAGCTTTGGAGGTGGCAACATAAGCTTCATTTTCTCAACTTGTTTGAACATTTACTACTATCGCTGGTCCCTGCTCAGTCTTACCAGCCTTTCTAGGAAACACATGGTGAGAAAGCACATTTATTGTGTCCAAAACCAGCTCAGTCTTTATGTGTAACCCCACCATGAGTTTCCTTCTGATTCTCTTCACGAAGCCTTCACCTAGGCAAGGGTTGAATTTGCTCGAGAACATTATTTCTTCTGCTGAAATACTTGCTGAACCTTTTTCCTTTAAATTGAATGGATCCTGTTACAGAGTTCCTGGGGGAAAGCAGGGCGCTGTGGGAAAGGAGAAGGGAATCCATGTAGCGTATGTCCCCAGCGTGAGGAAAAATGAGATGCCATCCATTCAAAGTATGTTATCCGAAACATAACAGCTGGATTAATCCCATGAAATAAAGCTAATGCAAAGTTATGGGTAGACCTTCTGCCAAACTAACTTGGACCTGCGTGTGCCTTAGCCCTGCATCTTCAGCTGGGGTGGAATTGCCATCCCCTAATTCACTGCAGATGTAAGGATGACATTCCAACCAAAATTCCAAGGTGTTGGAAAGAGATTTTTGCTCTTGTGGCATGTGAAGTCGGGTGCTCAGGATCCCCAAATGCCTTAAACATGTGCTTAAAAAGGCAGGAGCATGATGGCTCATGAGGTGTCATCTGGGATCTGCGTCCCAAGTTGGATTTATGGAGGGAAGTGGGGCCAGGATGAATAGGGAATGATAGTTGCCAACTTCAGTTGCAAAGCCGAGCACGTCTGTGTGGCAATCAGCATTGCTGCAACGCTGGCTGGGGTTTCTGTGGTTATGTGTGCAAACGCAGGAAGATAAGAGACATCTTTTGGAAACTGCCTACATTTATTGGGTTTAGCTTCCGAAGAACAGTATAATTCTAGTGTCGAATAGCAAAACCAAAGCAGAATGGCAAAGGATATCCATTAATCCTTAAAAATATGAAGTGTTGCATCTGTAGATGTCCCTGCTGCAGTAATGGGGGGGTTATCAGGTATTCTTGTTAAGCATATGGTGATTCGGAGATGATGTTGCTCATACCCATCCTAGAGGATGCAGACATATTTACACTGGTGTTTCTCCTTTGGTAACCTGGAAAAACCAGGCTTTGCTGTCCCAACTGTCTTCCTGCTCCTATAGCTGCAACCTCAGGGAATTCAGGAGTGTTCCCAAAGCTCTCACCCGAATAACTCCAAAGCCCACCGATTTTAGCCCTACAAGCAAAAGTCTTTCCATAGCAATCATGCTGAAGACCCATTTATCAACCGAGGCAAACTGACCCGATGCTGTAGGCTTTGAAAATGGGTTAATCGAATCATAGAATTCATCTGTAACTGATGAAGATCAGGCGTTTTTCTGGACATCTGCCTTGGTTTTTACATGTTTTGATGGCTTTAGCAGAAAACATAGTTCAGAAATGCCAAAAAAGTGGCATATGAGAGATAATAATAGGCTCGGGAATAACAACTAGAACCTTGGGAAGCATCTGTCTTTTTTCCCTGTCAGATTATATCCAGTGTTAGAAGTGGTATTTCAGAAGCAAAGGCAGCTCAGAATCTGGATATGAAACCAGGTCTCACTTAGGCTGAGCAGGGAAACCTGACTTTGAAATAGTTTTGGTGCTAGATAGTAAAACATTTGGAATCCAGACTGAGTTTTGCTGCCTGGGTCTCGGTACAACTAATAGTGACTAAAAGAATGAATGAAAGGCAATACTACGTGGGACAAAAGAGAAAATTACACCAAAACCTGCTGTGGGAAGTAATCAGCGTTGTGGTTGTGGTTAGATGTGAATAAGCATTGTAGAGGAATGCTCTAATAGGAGCTATTAATGAATTTAGGATTCCACTGGGAAAGCCAACACTTACACCTGATTTCCTAAAGCCTCACAGCTCGCTCTGAAGCACAGATGGATCCGTCTCCACACTGGTTAAGGTTTAAAGGCTGTAGATGTAGGTGTCCTCTTGGAGGTGACTGCACGATGCCACAGCTTTCAGGGTGTTGGGATTACTGATTTTATGCCTTTCATTCAACTTTTTGCTGTAAAATGCAGGCAAAGATAGGTATCAAAAGGTGAATGAATGGTCCCCAGCATTGCTGCCTTCAGCACGAGCTGGGTGTGAGGAAGGGCAAGAATCCCCACTTAAGGGGGGAAAGAAGTGAGGCTGTGTGTGAAGCAGGGAACAGGGCAGTAGCTAAGGAGTGTTTTTGTTTTGTCCTGTTTACTCACATTGAGCATTCTGATTCTTTCCCAGTGGAGGACAGCTCGGTGTATCATGTTCTGGCAGAACGGTGATCGGAGCGAGATCCACCTTCAGAAGGGATTTAATGCTCATAGGAGTGTTTATAAGCAGCAGGAGGGAAAGAAATACCCAACTTTTAAGTCACTTCTATGCCCGCAGTGCCAGCCTATGTGGAGGGAAGGTTTACATTCAGCTGCCCTAACAGACAGCAGAGCTGTTCATCAGGAATTGATCTTGACATCGGGAACTGAGCGCTGTACATGACTTACTCTATGCACTGGCTAGAGGTGTTCCTTACTCCACTGCTGGCACTACTTGAATGAGAGGGAGGCTGTGCTCTTTCTCCCTGTTGCTCAGAACATCCGGAATTCTTGATTCTGGTCATTTATTTCTTGTGCTCATTCCCTTGATACCCCATTCCTGGCAGTGTTCAAGTTGGACGCAGGGGCTTGGAGCAAGCTGCTCCAGTGGAAGGTGTCCCTGCCCATGGCAGGAGGTTGGAACTGGATGAGCTTTAAGGTCTCTTTACACCCAAACCAGTCTGGGATTCCATGATTCTCCAGCTTGAGGTGACTGTGCAGTCCAGTTTGGAAAAACTGGGAACTATGGCTTTGCATTTGCAGACTGTGTGTAATGTTTCATCACACCAAAGTGACAATACTGGAAGTAGTCAGGAAAATGGGTGTTTTAGTGTAGCTATTAAAAATAACGATCCCTTGTCCTCTTTTGTTCAGAGCGGAGCAGAATGGTTTAGATTTATCTTGGCAAGCTAAAGGCTTAAAAAGCTGGGGGGGATATCAGATCAGAGAAAATACTTGATCTGGAACAAACCATTGAAAGCATCTCTAGGCTGTGCCAAAACTTATAACCTTTTCCTTCTTCTGAGACATTTGTGAAGCAGTGAAGTTACTTTATATTGCAAACTTTCCCTCTTTTTGCCTTGTTTTCGATGAGGGAAAGTTACGGGTGGGCGCTTTCAGTCAGTTCTATTTCAGACTTGCTCCAGGTGGACTGAAGAAGCCAGAACACATTACCATGAGCTTCATTTGCTAGGGATTAAGTTCCTTGGAAAGTTTAGGACCTGCTTTGTGGTCTTGGCTGTATTTGTGTAAGTCAAGACAAAGCCTGTAACAGACCAGGGTCGCAAGAACAAGCTAATGGGGGCTGAGCAGTGGATGTCCTTTTACTTGTAGGCACTTGGAGCGGAGTGTATCCTTGCTCAGATGAGACAGATAACATTATGTCCCCTGCTGGTGGACGCAACAGGGTCCACTCACACTGATTTAAGTGTCCCCTCTTTGCATTGCTCATGTTTTTGTGTCATCGTGTGTCTGATACATTACATTGTGAGGTCGTATCAATAGTACCATTCAGGAAAGGGTTGATTGGAGATGGATTTCTGTTGTTAGCACTCTGGGAGAATCTAGTTGAGAGGCTTCTAGCCCTTGTTGAGTGATGTGAAATTCCCAAAGCTATATCCTAATGACATCTTTAAAAGTAAAGAGAAATTTGGTGTTAGGACCTGGCTAACACTCTAAATACTTAATATTTTCCATTTTCCTCTCAGCAGTTTTAAGCTTGGACTGATTCTTGACATCTTCTCCCTCATTTCTCTTGGCCAGAACACCAAGTTACCAGTTGCAGGTATTTCAGATAGGTGTTTAAGTACTTTGCACTGAGATTCATTGGAACAACTCAAGGGAAGGGTGAACAACTCAAGGATTCCCCCTTGGTTGGTGCTCAAACCTCCTCCAACTGCACTTAGCACATCCTGGTGTTGCAAATGAAGTCCTATACTTGCTGCTTCTCTGAACATATCCTGACCCCAGAGGGGACAAGTCCAGTGGAGTCCGGGTGATGCTGGTAGAACCTGTACCATAAGGGTGCTAAAGGCTTGATTCTGCTCTTGGCTTCAAGAGGAGAATGCGAGGTGGATGAGGCTTGGAGCAAGCTGCTCTAGTGGAAGGTGTCCCTGCCTGTGGTAGGGGGTTGGAACTGGGTGAACTTTAATGTCCCTTCCAGTCCAAACCAGTCTGATTCTATGGTAGCTGGCACTTCTGCAGAACATAAATATATAGTTCAATAAGAAGAAATGACTTTCGGTAAAACCAAGGTGTTTTCTATGAGAGCAGCCTGGCATATATGATGAGCGGGAAAACAGTCTTTTCTCTGTACAAGACTTTTATAAAGCTATGGTTTTGGCAGTGTTTATTTCCTCAGTGGTTGAGGTCTACCTAAAATGCACCACCTGAAAGAACACCCTCTTTAACAGCACCTCTGCTTCGATTTTTGGTTTTTGGGAAAAGAAAATCACACTTCTTTTTTAAGGAAGGACAAAACCAGTTATCCAGTGTCCTATATAGGAAAAATATATAAATTTGAAAATGTGATGGCAGAAAATTTGCAAATTGGGTTTTATTTTCTGTGAGATTCGGAGCACCAACCTTACGATGACCTTAAAATGCGTTTGGATGTGCGTATTCAGGTCTTATCTTGTGCGTTCTTTAACGTGCCAGTGCATTTAATTCATGTAGCTAGTTGGCTAACTTCAACAGGACTACTCATGCAAAGAAGGATTTGGATTTGGAAACTTTTGTATTTGCCCTGTAACTCGGATAATCTTGCTACTCATTTTGTGGCTTTTCTTCAAAAAGAGAGTTTTCCACGTAGTCATCAAGCACTTGGCTCGGTGCTTGGCCTTGGGTATTTCTACTAGTGATTATTTCGCACATTAGAGATCAGTTAATGGCTGCTTTTTACTGGGATTTAAATCCAAATCTGAATTAAATGCTAACAGACACCTTCAGGACTAATGTTGAGGCAAAACCAGGTCCCTGTAGCCTTGGGTTTACAGGTACCTATTGCCACATCTAGTGTACGGCTGCCTACGTCTGTACATTCAAAACCAGAACAGTCTTGTGGAAGCACAAAGAAGGGGTAAAGCTTTAATAAAAGCATTTCCTTTCTTTCAGAAGACAGAGAAACGTGTGATATATTTGTGATTACTTGAATAGGGTGCTCTGTGTTAGATTAACCTTTTATTTTAGTAGCCAAATTAGCAGTGGTGATACTTTCTGATGGGAAATACCTACTTGCATGCTGTACGTAACACATACATATAAGTGCATAGCATCCTATGTCTTTAGGAAGGCCTATTTCCTTGCCTTGCATTGATTCAAGCAGCTCAAAAAGTTAAAAACATGAAAAGTCCCCCTGAAGTAGAAACGGGGAACGTAATCATTGAAACAATACAATGGTGACAAGTCTGAAGCCAAATGGGTTGGGATGGGTTTTTTTTTGCCCACATTTGTGTGAGTTTGTGAATACATTTTGCTTCACCCTTCTGTCTAATTTGTTCCAAACCTCCTCTTGACAGCTTTGTTAACAGTTCGTTTTGTTCCTGTGGTGACTAAAGAGTGGAGGAGCTGATATTTGAAGTTCTCTGTGACAGCAGAGGCCGGTGTGTGGCAGTTTGGATCTCTGCCGCCTGCTCTTCGTTGTGCTCTTTAGCTCTCTGCTTACATTTTAGGTTGCTGGAGAGTAGTAAAAGTCCCCACTGAGCGATAGGAGGCCGTGCCAGAACTTAGAAGGGTTGGTTTCACCTTGGTGCAATAAATTACAGAGCAATCATAAGTGATGGGAAGGAGTTTGATGAAGTGGGTGAGGAACAATTGATGGATTATTTTAGTTAAAAATAACTTAGAGCCCAATCCAACTCCCACTGAAGTCAATTAAATTGTAGCTGGATCAGGGCCAGAATGAGTCAAATTCAATTATTCCTTAACTGTAAACATTTAAAAGCACATTATTATAAGGTAGTTTAGCACTTAAATTGCATTAAACCAAAAGTATTTACGAAATCCCAGATGGAGGGTGTTTTATTTGTACAGCTCTGTTGAAAACCCCTTTTTCTTGTGGCTGGGAGCTGGAGACCTCTTGGTGTGGTGCCTAAACCCTACAGCACCTGCCCTTTGTGAAGAGATGTCACCGCAATTGATACCATAGATGTATTTCTGTCTCTTAGAGCCTAGCTGGCCAGAGATTGCATGAGAAGAAACGGTGAAGATGACTGAGAAGAGATCGTAGAAATCCCGGTGCTGTTTCATCTAATTGTGAGGATTTAGGGAGCTTACTTTTGTAAGTACCAACTCAAAAACCACTCCGGCTTTTGCATCAGCTCATCTCAAAACCATAATGGTTATGGATACTCATCTTTGTCTCAGCTCAACAATGGCCAACACCCAAAATATTAGCTAAAAAGAAATACCCTCCGTGGTAAAAATAGGGATTTATGGCTACGTTCACGTTTTAACCACATATAGTGGTGTTTTCAGAACCTCAAGGAGATCAGCTTTTACACTGGGATTCACAAGCCTGATTTAGGGCAACTTATGTCTTTGTGTTATAAATTCAAGATTGATCCTTTTCAGTCTGTCCTCAGCATTTCTCCTCTCTGTCCCTTTCGGAGGCATCTCCTGCTCCTGGGAGCAGCTCAAGATTGGCAGGTCTAGGGTTTCCTGGCTTGCGTTTCCAGGCTGCCTCCGGAGGTTTTAACACTGCATCCCATCCCGAGTGCCATCCCTAAAGATCTGACAGAAGCCTAGGGCATGGTGAGCTGTGCACGCAGCAGGGAATAGCTGTTAGCTGGGGTCATTCCCGTCTCTCCAAGGGAACTAAATTTGTCCCCGTGGACAGATGATCTCCCAGTCAACACCAGGCGCTGAAAGGACTTGTGCAGGGCTTGGAATTGGTCTGGTTTCTTTTCTGCCTTTGTAAGCAGCTGTGTTGAAAATGAAAGATGGGGCCTGATCCTCGTTTTAACCGAGGGCATGACATGGCTCTGGTGCTGTGAAAGGTCTTTGTGGTGGATAGAAATGTTGGATATCTGCAGAGCACCGAAGGGACAGAAAACAGGATCCATTCAACTACATGCACAGTTAGCATGGAAGCGTTGGAGTGCTTCCAGAGCTGGTTAGCTGACTAAACGAGCTTCTTTTTTAGCCTGGCAAACTCTGTTTGGCAAATTATTTCCTTTTCTCTTGCGCTGTCACAGTTTTCATGGTGGCTTTGCCTTTTTTTGCTCTCATTTTCTGTTTTCCAAGCATCTCTATGAATAGCAGGATCAATTCATAGCTTCCACTAGCAGTTTCTAAAGAGATTGCAATGATGAAACAGAGCTGTCTGTCCTCTGGAGAAGGGTAAAAGTGGTACCCATCAGTGTTAATCAGGAGAAAGGGATGCAGCTATGATAAATATTGGTATAGGACTTCTGTGTCACAAGCACAAGAAAAAACACTGCCTGCTTTCTTCCCCATCAGGAAGCAAAGGTGCTGCCATGAAAGCAATGCAGGCGATGTGATAGCAATAGATGACTGTCAATGGCTTGAATATGTCTGAAAAAACTAATTTCTGCAATGCTTTATTTCTTCCTTCTTAATATGAGCACAAATAGTCATGTTGCAATGTGTAAAAATGCATTAAAATCAGTTGACAGCTGTTTAAAGCCTGAGCATTACTATTACCTCCTCACAGAGACCGACTGCTGTGTCCAGCCTAGGCATGATGTGTTTGACTCGTATCAACTCACCAGTGATCTTAACTTTGGCATTACCTTTCAGAAAGCAAACTCGGTGATAATGGTTTTATCTGATGGTTGTATTTGTTTGCGAGCAAATGCCAGTGCAATAAAAAAAGCTCTTTTCCTTCAGTAAATTATGGGATAGCAAATCCTTTTGGACAGTGAAAGATACTGAAAACACTTTCATTCATCACGGTGCCTTGGTGGCATTTTTGCTTGAGGAGAAACCATTTCCTTTAGGAAAACGTGGTGGGCTCTTAATTTAGCTTGAAAATGTGGTGGACTCTCTTAATTTGTCTTCTCAAAATGTTTGTTCTCCCCAAAGCCAGTCACGAGTCTTATGCCTCCAGTAATCAATGCCGATGCTAGAGCTGCTTGTCCAGTTATGACAAAGTGAATTGAAGTGTCTGAGAAGTTACTGCCTCTGGTTAAACTGGGGCCAGTTTGCACACTGAGAAAATCCAAATACTCCTTTCCTTCCTCTCCACAAGGTTTTCCTTTATTCAGCTGGCTCACTTTCTACAACACACAGTAAATAGTGAGGCTCATGTGGTTTTGCCTGCTGCAGGTTATGTCCAAATGCTGCTTTTCTCAATACCCCTTGATTTACGCTCCTGTCTCCAGTTCTTATGTACTCCTTCAAGTCAATAGAAGTTTTGGGTGTGTAGCAAAAGAAAAGGAATTGCATCAGCCTGCATATATCTAAATGCTTTCTGCTGAGCATTCATTTAGCCGGCAGCTTGGGACATGCCGCTGGTGGGAAGCGGGATAACTGAACGGAGCTTGTGATTCTGCAGAGCCCATGGAAGAGCTGGGAGCTTTGCAGTGGCCAGTCGGTGCTTTGGCTTTGTCCTTGCCTCACTGTGTGATGTGGAGGCAGTTACATGCTCATCTTTCCCATTATTTAAAGGAAAACAGAGGTTCATTGCACACCTATGCGAAGCGGTATAAAATCCTTTGCTAAGGCAAGAGAGACCCAAAGTAATATGGTCAGTGGGGATTGTGTCTGTTTTACTGTGGAGGGTTAATGAAGCACAAATCAAATCTGTATGTTTTTCCCTACTAGAGAGGTCTGTAGGAGGGAAGAGACTTTCTGACATTAAGCATTAAGATAGGTGTTAAGATAAAGCTGTGTTTATTA
This sequence comes from Forpus xanthops, assembly GCA_032466535.1. NCBI lineage: Eukaryota > Metazoa > Chordata > Aves > Psittaciformes > Psittacidae > Forpus > Forpus xanthops. The sequence continues at coordinate 293,785 of JASSUY010052760.1, read as the reverse complement.
CTTCATAGGAGTCAGCTCCTTCACTAGCAGTTTTTATCCATCCTTTGACTCTTTACTGGACTTCTTGCATTCTGCCCTCGCCTGCTGGCATTTTTAAGGTGCCCCTTCACTGTCTTCCTTCCCTTTTCTCCCCCCTTGAGCTGCCTCCCATCAACACAAACTGCATCTGATAAGGTTGGAGTTCAAGTCGAACTTTCGAACCCATGACGTCAAGTTGGTTTGGAATTAGGCAAAACCAGTTTGCCCATCCCTTGTTGTAAAAGGGTTAATCCTTTAAACTATTGAGAAGCAAGGGCAGGGAATTATGAAAGGAGCCCCTGTTTTATAAGCATTTGTATTGCCAGTGCTTGAATACCTGTAATAAGTAGGTTGCTGCTGTGATTAATGACTGTTTTACATGCTGAAGATGGATGATGTGTCGTCCTGGAGAAGTCATTTATTTTTATGTGGGCTCCTCACCCAAGCAGTACTGGAAATGAGATGTTATTGTCTTGGTGGGAGGATGGTTCATTCTCTACAGTTGAATGAAAGGTGACCTGCAGAGAGGAGAAAAGACTTAAAATGATGCCTTTCTTTTCTTGCCTCTCTGCAATGTGTGCAGAGGCGACTCACATGGATTAATTAGTTTAATTCTTTTTGTTTAAATACATGATTTTTCTTTAGAGATTCCTATTTTGTTCCTTCCCACTTGGAAAGGAGTCAGAATGCGTTGTCAGTCGGAAACTTAATGCATTTGGAAGGGGCAAGCTATTCAAATGCCTTAAACTCGCTCTGTCTTTGGTTTATGACTCTAGTAAAGGACTAAGATAATTTGAAATCTCTAGTTATCTTGAAGCAGTTCTTGTATTGCAAGTTTCTGACGTTGCTTTAGTTGCAGGTGTACTTTTTTCCTCCTTCATGTCATTTTATACATGGAGAGAAGGTGATGGGGGCAGTGTTTGTGGTGGTCTGAATACAGGAACTAGACATAGAAGTCACCTTTTTATTAAACCAACTCCATATCTGTATGTGTTCAGCATTGCATCCATCTAACATCAAGGTTTTAATTTCTATAGAATAGCTTTATTAAGGAAAGAGGAAAAAAGCACTCTGGAATGAATTGGAGAAAATCTATTTCAAGACACTCGAGTGGGTTGCAGTGTCCAAGCCTTTCTAAAGCTCTGCATGAACTGAAAGACTTTGGATCTGGCTTTCCAGGAGATCATCTGGAGTGGAAACAGGCAGCTGTAGGCATAACATTGACCATAGAATCACAGAACGGTTTGGGTTGGAAAGGACCTTAAGATCGTCCAGTTCCAACCCCCTGCCATGGGCAGGGACACCTCACCTTAGGTCGTGTCACCCAAGGGAGAGCAAAAATGGGTAGGATTTGTTAAACAGCATTTGAATTGAAATGCTTTCTGTATGTGGTTCAATCACCATCACATAAAAAGTGGCAGCCACAGCTAATCTTTGACAGAGAATGTTGGTTTAGAACTTTAAAACACACGATCAAACCCCTCAAACAGCCAAACAGGAAAGCTGAAAGGAGTTATTTTGGTTTGAAAAGCCACATGCTGCATACGTGCCTATTACCGGAGGAGTTCCTGTGGCAACACTGCCAGTTACACAACAACAGGATACACACACGGCTTCAATATTAACATATATATTAATGGCACCTTAAGGAATTTCGTAATCCAATGACACAGAAGAGAGTTCTCAATGCAGAGCTCATGCAGTCTGTTAATAGGAAGTGTGAGATGGTCACACCTCTGTCTCCCTTCATGGCTTCCCTTTTAGTACTTTCCAGGCCATACAACCACCTCGTGTGGTCACTGTTACCATACCTTGCATTTGGGAAAGCAGAAGGACAATGAGAATCAAGAATGTGGCTGAGATCCTATGTTAAAGCAGTGGCAGGGTTGGAAACACTATGCCTAATGTCCTCTTCCCCCCAGATCTACATCTAAGTGAATGTTCTTCTCCTTGTCCTTGATGAAGCAAGTGAGGATAAATAAAGGTGGTGGGAATGAGACAACATTCCTATCAGCCTGGAGTTGTGTCTAACTGCACACCCACACCCATGTGGAGGGAAGAAAGGGCTGCATTGTGTTTTGCTTATTGACTTTCCTGATTGGTATTTAAATGAGATGCTTAAGCCTGAGGTACTTGTGGAGCATGGCAATGCTGCATTCCTCAGTGATTGGTGCGAAAGGAGAATCCATGGTAAATAGGTGTGCTGATGGGAACCAGAGATGGAGGATAACCCCAGCTTTGCCTCAAAGCTCTCCAAACCTCAGGGTGAGGGAGAGTCTCCCATCTGGGTCCCTAAATCTTTTGTAGGGACACGTTTATGGTTCTGGATTGGAGCTGTTGGAAATGTGACTTCCATCATTTCTATCCATGATGGCATTAAGTCACAATTTGAGCACTGTAGAAACCTAATTCTGTGATGATTAATTAGAGCCTATTTCCACCCTAAATCTAATCTGTATTTGTCTGGAGATGTGCAAACAGTGTCTCTTTGGCTGCTTTCCTATCAGAAGTGGGAAAAAAACCCCAGCACACCAATGTCTGACCTGAGTGAGGGCTCATTTTCATTGGAGGCTGGGACAGGTAGAGCTCACCAGCTGGAATTTCCAGCTTATCCTTCTATCGACACCATAGAAGGCAGGCTGGTAGCTGGGAAACCCTCGCCACTGCTTTCCTGACCCAGAAGTGATTGCCTGCCCCTGAAGTGCTCTGCAGCTCGAAGGTTTTTGTCATGGAACTGCTTATTTGGGGTGTGACCAGTTTGAGAGTGCCCATCCTTGAGACATTTTTCAGCTTGCTGTCTGAAGAGACATGAGTTTCAATAGGAGTGAAACTTGGTTTATGCTTCAGCTGAAAAGAAATGAACCACCACCCACTGTGAAACGAATGGGCTGGGTCTCAGCTGCTATACATCAGACTGGTTTTGATGCTGGGGGCTCTGCAGGTTTGGGTGTAGGGTGGGTTTGGCTGTTGTTTGGAGTCCTCTAGGTCCTTCTCCAGCAGTTGACTGTTCTGCTTGTTGCGTACTGCACACCAACACCCTATCTGCCTTGTCTGTTCTGTTTGTATCTTCACCCACCGGCTGTACTCTGCGATATAATGCTGTCATCTGACATGATCTTTCCATGATGTCTGTGGCAGTGAATGCAGCTTTCCTCATCCTCATTAGCCTGGCTAATGAAGTGCATGATGCTGAAGTGAGTGGAGTATCAGTTTGCCTGGAGACTGGTAGGAGCATCCCGCCTCCCTGTGTCCATATTGGATGGTCACAGCTGCAGGTAGAGGCAGTGATGAAGCCGAATGATGGGAGTTTCTTGCAATATCTTCAGCTCGTGACTAACTTTATATAATGTAGACATTATACAAAGTCAAGGAAGCTGATTTGGGAATGAAGTGGCCAGCAGTGATTTTTTGCAGTGTTACAGAACAGTTTGCAATAAAAACTTTACGTAAACTGGAAATTCAGCTGTGTTCTTGCAGTATTGCCCAGAGAAGCTGTGACCATCTCTGGCAGTGTTCAAGGTAAGGCTGCACAAGCCTCGGAGCAAGCTGCTCTAGTGGAAGGTGCCCCTGCCTGTGGTGGAGGTTGGAACTGGATGAGCTTTGAGATCCTTTCCAACCCAAACCAGTCTGGGGTTCTATGACTTGGGTTTTTTTTCCCCATCCAAAAAGTGAAAGCTTGACTGTCCTTGATTCATTCTGTTTGGGTTCAGATTCAATTCATGGGGTGACATGGGTGTGCTGTTAGTTGATGTGGAGGGATTAAAAATAGCCATGCCCTGTGCCGGTGGAACCTGTGACATAGTCTTTGTCAGCTTATTCAACCAAAAAGATCAGGTTTGGAGGAAATCCATATTCCAAGGTGCTATAGACTATGACAATAGGGTTTCACCCTCCTGTGATGTGCATTATGCTTTGCTTTACTCCCTGGTTGTATCTCTCCTCCTCAGCCCAGCCACAAGAGCCGGGTGAAAATCACCAATCTAATTGGCACACACAAAGGGGAGACAGGCTGTGAACAAAACCTGCTCGTGTCTCATTTGCATCCTTCTAAATGGCATTGTTTGTGCAGCTGTTAGGCCAAACCATCCCCAGAGTTTATTTTCGTCCATAGAGGAAATGGAGATGAGTTTTCTCTCTGTTAGGGCAGATGCAAGATCAAAGAGTCCTATAAAGCAGCTCAGCGAGACCAATCTCTCTGCTAAACGTGTCCTGATGGGGGCAAGGTTATTAATAAAGCAACCCTTGAGATGATAAGCCACAGTTAGAGGAGTCAAAGGCTTGGCAAAGATGTGACAGGTCTCTCTGAGGTTAACACTGGTGCTTGGTGAAGCCCCCCTTTCACTTGTATGGAGGAGAAGAGGGGGATGTCTGTGTGTTTGAGACACTGATCCACTATTCTCCCCATGAGAAAAAAAGCACTTTCCAAAGGATCCATCAGGCAGAATTTATACAGTGTGCTCTTCAGCAACAATTGAACTCTCTTTCTTCCCACGTGTCGCTGACCAGAGTGTTTTAGAGGCTCGGAGCAGGAAGAGGTAGTGATATTTATGGGAAGCTTTTTGCTGGCGCTCACACAAGGGTGGGCTTGAGAAACCTGAAGAGTGCTTTTGTGTGCAGGGCCAGTCAGCTGTCCAAGGCTGCTGTTTGCTTATGGCTGTTGTGACAATAATTAACAGAGCAGGAAGTAAAGGACAGATTGGTTTATGAGCATGTGGCATTGTGCATTTGAACTTGGACAGAAACTGAAATCCCGAGAGAAGGCAGATTTATTCATCAAATGGGCAAGGATGTAAGGATGGTCATAATGTCAGTCCAAAGTCCATATAGATTTGTATCCTGGTTAGCAAGAGATAGGGAGCAGTGTAAAGAACAGAATGTGACTTATCCTTCCACTAAAACTGTACCATCTGAGCTCTGCTTCTCCATCGATATCCAAATCTTGGTCATGGAGAGAGGATTGGATTTGGCCTCCTACATTTCTTCCCCATGTCCAAAGATGTCTGGTCATCTGACTGTCATTCAGAAAGACGTCTTGAGTTTTGACACTCTGAAAGCTGTGACATCTTGGTTAAGTGTTTTTCTTCGACTCCAGTAGAGATGACCAGAGACTCCCTGTAAATCTATTCTAGCTGTTTGATTCTGTAAGCTTTTGGCTACTTTGCTTGCTAAACGTGGATCCAGTGGGTAATGACTTGAGTCTTGTCCTTGGTAATGAAGGAAACACTTGGCTGAGGTATTTAACATGACTTAGTTCAAAAGCAAGAGCTTCAACCTGAAGCTGGCTTAGTGGGGTGAGAGCATCCCTTGATACAGATACGGTAAATGAGCTGATGGCTTGTATCCCAGCAGCTTTAGTGCACCATCTGGGCACTGTCCTTGATGGAGATCATAAAGGACATCAGATATCCTTTATGGAGCTCATCTTTACTTCTCTGTGACTCATGTGGCCTGGTCGTAGAGCTCCCTCAGAGTTCAGACTGTAAGGGGCTGGACTGGAGGTTCATGTCCAAACGCACCAATCCACTTGGAGCTGTTTCTTGTCACGATGGCCTTGGGCCTGGATATCCTAATAGAAGATACTAGGACAGATCTACTTGCATTCATAGAGCTTGCTTTCCCACTGAGGAGGATTGAAAGGGATTATCTGCTAAAGATGAGGAGTCACAGGCAGAATACTTTTTCTCTGTCCTTGAGGATCAGCAACGCTCTAAGCCATACTCAATGTGGATTTGAGTCAAAACCTTCAAAAGGCAGGTTGCTGTTGGAATCCTTGAAGCAGAATAATTCAGAATAGAGCAATGGTGCATGTTGCTCTGATTCATCCTTCACTGATGAAGCCGGTGTGCTATTACATTAGCTCCAAAGGATTTCTTGAGTGCTGGCCAAATCGATGCTTTAAATGCATCTCTAAAAAAAATACTCATCTTCTTTATATATAAATTTTCTCCTTCGCTGAGGATCTGACAAGGTCCTGGCACACTCTGCTGATTGACAGCCTGGAAGAAAGGGAAGGAGAGCAACACGTAGCACCAAGGAGGTGCTTGCTTCCATCTTTGCAGCACTTCAGGAGAAGCTCAGCAGTGCTATCCTGTGATAATAGGAAGCAGAGTGATTCAGCCCAGGGTTGCAGTGCAACCAGGGCTCCCATTTCAACATGAATTCCTATCTCCTACCCCACCAGTACAGCCCTCAACAACATCAGTTTGTGAGAGTGGTTATTGCCAGCTCTGCCAGAAGAACCCTGGTGCTGTGCTGTAGGGATCTGGCATCCCTGGAGACATTGGTGCTGTAGGTGAGTGTTTGGGTTGTGGTTATAAGGTTATAATCACCCCACATCCACATCATGCCTGTGGCAACAGGGAGTGAGGCAAGTTCTTCTTCAGGCTCAGCGGCTGTTCAGGGCCAATTACTTACTACATGTACAGTGCCTTAAACGTGTTAAAAAAAGGCACAACATAAATATCAAATGTCATCATTAAGTGAGGATTAATTATCTTTCTGGTTGGTTTTTGTGCAGGCCTGCGGCACGCATGCCTCACATGCATTCACACTTATTCATTACTGTTATTATGGAGAAGGTGGACTGAAACATTAACGTTGATGAATCGCTAACGGGGACAGGCTTGGAAGGGAAAACCTGGATCTCACTGAGGAAACTGGGCTCAGTTGCATGGTGAGAGATGCTTCGAGGAGGAGCATTTAGCTGTAATACATTACATTCAATTGACATTAACGTTTACGGACGCCAGTGGGTTTGTTGGCAGTTGATAGAGCTGGAAAGCCACTCAAGAACAATGCAGGAACTGTTGTCTAATGTGCCTGGGGAAGGTGAAACAGGACACATGGATGAGCCCTATTTTTCCCCCAGCTAAGGAGCTGTTGTCAAAAGTTACCATTTGAAAAGGTGTTACTTTTCCCCCTCACTTCCACTTGGCTCATCGCAGAAGGTGCAGACTGCTGAGGAACTGGCCTTTAGCTCTCCAAAAAAGGATCATTTTAACAGTGCTAAAATTAGCTGCGCTGATTTTCAGTTCTTCTCTGTTTTCCTTCTGTGGACACATGCGGGTGAAATCCTGGCTCCACTGAAGCTGATGGGCATTTTGCCATGGACATGGGTTGGGCTTGGATTCTTCCACAAGGGAGAGAAGCCATTTGCTACCAAGGGGTCTTTCGGCTGTGTAGCTGAGCTGCATTTCATTTTACAAGGCTCATAGTCTTTGTCAGGCTAATATAGTTGATTCAGTTAAAGTGGAAATAGGATACGGTGTGAACTGTACCTGCAGTCTTTGTTTGAGAAGCACTTAGACTTCAGGGGATCTTGCTGCATGCTATTGGAGCACCACCAATGTCTCCTCATGCTCCAGCTCTGCACTTTGATTTCAGGGGGAAAAAAGCTCTGCTTTCCTGTAGCCACTGAGGCACTCCTGATTCCCATGGAGATATTGGCTCTGTGCATTTGGGCTGAGTCTTGAGTTCTTTTTGGAGGCTTTCAAAGCATCCCAGAAGTGCCTTTCACGTCTGCTCATATGCAAAGCCTTTAGCTTAGCTACAAAAGGTTTCCACGTGTAACCGAAGAAAAACAGAGCTAGTAGGAAAAGAAACAACAAAACCAAAGACAAATCTCTCCCAAAACAGCACTGTCTCAGTTAGGTGACGGAGCTCTTGGATGCTGAGATGCTGGAGAAGAGGAATAGCAACGAAGGTAATTCTCAAGCATTCCCAGTTCCATCTTTCCTATGTAATATGCAATAGCTACAGAAAGATGAGATTATAGAGCTGAAGAATGGCACTTCTAAAGGGTCTGAGGATCACATGGAGGTTTTCCAGCTATTTCAATTCTCAAAGAGGGGTGGGCTCTGTAGAGTTGTTTTACAGTACAAGTGGAAAGAATGAGAAGAGAATCAATGTCTGCACTGCTGATAGGAAGGATTCCTGATGAACTATCTGTCGCCACCTCTCTGACCAAGCTTTGTTTGATAGGGATGCTAAAAAGGTTGATGTCCATAATTAGGTACCACCTTGAGCTTGAGACTCAGTTGACTTGTGCAGGGGACAGCTTCAGGAAGACTGTGGCCATACCTGTGCTTGTCAGCCCATTACAAGAGGACACAAGAGGGGTAGCTAGCTCTGAAAGCCCATCTGCATCAGTGTGTTTCAAGGTCTGCACCATGCAAATACACCAACTCATGTCTTGGAAACTGTCAGGCTGTCAACACATTTTTCACTACCTAATTAGCCCACCTCTCCTCAGGCCATAATTAGCTCAGGTGCAATCATAGCCTGACAGGGCTGTGCTGCTTCCCATTCTGGAGGTAGCATCCTGGATCTGTGCATAGCACTGTGCTGCAGAGCATAAATGACACTCAGGTTGTCTTGTAACTTAGGATGCAAGTGTTTGTTAATGACAGCACTCCTATGGGCATCTAGGAAGGGACTATTTGCCCTTCCTGGAGTCCTGGTTATTTCCCTTGAACCTTTTCCTAAGCCCCTGTTCCCAAGAGGAAGTGAATTTGCCTGGTATATGCACAGCCCATTGCTGTTCTTCTTTTTCCTTTTGCCTTTATACCCTTATCAAGGTGCTTGGTGGAGCACAGCACTGATCTTGGAGAAACCTGATGCAGGCTGCCTTCTCATAGCTAATCATAATGTGGAGCTTAAGGAAAACATCAAGAGTAAATGATTGCATGGTTTTACTTACACGCTGGGTTAAGGGGAGGGGTTTGTGTGTTATTGGGTAGTATAACACATGGGGTAAGGTCTACCCTGTGAGCAGGAATTGCTGTACCACCCTCAGTGGGGTTTCTGATGGGCAAGAGAGGTGGCAGGTCCATGCAGTAGTGGCTGAGGAAGCTGAGCAGAAGAAGCACAGTCTTTGCTGAGAGTCATGTTGGGTCTCTGGTCCCTTGAGCTAGCTCTAGCAATCATAAGGAGCCCACACTGACATGAGAGGATGTCCTGTGTCCTGTGGCTGTTGTCTTTAACCAGTTGGGTCCTGGGTTTCTGGACTGTACCAGGAATGGCCTGGCTGGTAAATGTCTACTTTTGGGGATCTGTGGTGGATAAAGTCAATGTAATGCCCTCTCCCCTAAACCAGCAGTATGGTTCGACTTATTCTCAATGTTTCCTTGCTGCTTTTGCCTCCTTTGCTTTGTTCAGGGCTGGCTTCTTCCTTCCAGTAGGCTGCCTGCTCCTTCAGCAAAACAAAGTTCTTTCCCAAATGAACTGAGCTCCTTCTTGGTTTGCTTTTGTTTTGCCACTCAGGAGACGACAGATTTATAGACCTTCCTGAGTCGTAAGTTCATTTTCTTTCATTACTTACCTTTCACTGCAGCCCATTCTGAGTGAGATTTCATTCTGCTTCTGAGCAGGGCTGACCTGCCAAGAGGAGTTTACCCATAAATCATTCCTTCCTTTTTCTTCCTTTCCAAAACGGCATTAGCTGAATTTGCCTAGGAGGAAAATTGTTCTGCCATTGCCGGCAGTCAAACAGTGCAATTAATTAGTGCTTTCCCTTTTCTATTCCCTCGAGTCTGTCATCTGATGGGCTTGAAAGTCAGCCAGGCAGGAGGGGAAAGGGGAAAATGAAGGGGAAAAGATGTGTTTGAAGCTTTTCTTTTTAATTAAAGGTGATCTGGTGTCGTGGTGGTATGGACTGCGCCATGTCTGGTGCTTGGAAGCACCTTAGTTGAAATATCCCAGCATAGAATGGTTTGAGTTGAAAGGAACCTTAAAGCTCATCCAGTTCCAAGCCCCAGCCACGAGCAGGGACACCTTCCACTGGAGCAGGTTGCTCCAAGCCCCTGTGTCCAACCTGGCCTTGAGCACTGCCAGGGATGGGGCAGCCACAGCTTCTCTGGGCACCCTGTGCCAGTGCCTCAGCACCCTCACAGGGAAGAACTGCCTAAGAGCTCATCTCAGTCTAACATTTGACTGTGCTGCCTCTTGATTGTTTTAGGTGGAAACAGTAAAGTGCTTGGTGCATCTTGCTGCTTTAATTCCTCATTTTCTGTCTTTTTAGGGCTTTGTTTTGGTTTTCAGGTGCAAAAGAGCAGTGGGTCAGGATTGGAATAGGTGCTCAGGCACAATGCAGGAGAAGTTTGGGTTCAGCTGAAGCTGTTCTGAAAGGCAGGGAAAGGAAGAGTGCTCCATTTCCATTCCTTCCCATTTTGGGAGACAGAGCATGTCACAACAGTGCTGAGCAGACAAGAGCTGCTTGCCAGCATTTAATTTGTTGAAGATTAAGAAATTATTCCTTTCTTACAATACCGTTTGGATTCGGGGGGAAGTGGAACTTAGATCTAGCCTCAGATTTCATAGTGTTTGGAAGGAAAAGCTTTATCAGTGTTAAGAACTGTGTGGATGGTTCAAGGGGAGTCATGTCAGTAGTGTACCTAGAGACAATGGGCTGGCTCAACTTGAGCTGTGTTTGAACTTTGAGAAGAGGACATTAAACTTAGGTTTGTTTCTTTGTGATCTAGAAGCACTGTAGAGGCTGTCTCTGGTTTCCTCTATCTGCAAGGAGAGTTGACTGCCGAAGCATTGCCCCTTTTCTGGCCAGCAACAACCTCAAACCTTTTCCCTTTCTCTAAAAGCTGTCCTTATGCTATGCCCTACCCATCCTGTGTCCTCATCAGGCTGAGGGCGGAAAGCTGAGAAGTCTTGTACATGGCTGGGCCGAACATCAGCAGATGCCTTCATTATTTACAGTAGTTTCTAAAAGCACCGTCGCAACTGTTAGGGTCAAACCATAAGCAAAGGCTTCTCTTTCAAGCACAAATGATAAACAAATCTAAGACACTCGGTGTCAACAGCCTTGCCAATCTGTTCACCACCTGGAGCTCGAAGCAACCCAGCAGTTGCAAACCACTAGTGGCACAGGAGTGGAACAGCCGTAAGGAAATCGGTGTCCTGACGTAGGCACCAAAAATAAGCCTGTGCTGAGCTTTTCTGAGTGCTTGGCCCAGGACACAGCTGCTGGCTGCTGAATGCTTGGGAAATATATCCCCCCATTCAGGTGCTCAGCGCTTGGAAGTGTAGACCTGAGCAGCTCCAATGTCATCTGCTTCTCTAAAACCCAGGCAGGTCTACTCTGCAGACCCAGCCACATTCTCACTGCCCATCGTGGAAGGAGTTCTTTTTATTCCCCATCCTACCTGATTGTTAGGAAAATAGCCTGAAGAGACTTCCTTCTGTTTGATTGAGGCAGATCTTAAGCTCTAGGCCCATTATAGCGAGCCGTCTCTTACTCCAGACAGCCCCACATGCTGCTTCCATGCCATACAAGAAAGCAAATATCCTTCATATTTGGGCAGCCTGGTCTAGGTGAAGGTGTCCCTGCCCATGGCAGGAGGTTGGACCTGGATGAGCTTTAAGGTCCCTTTCAATCCAAACCATTCTATGGTTCTATGATTCTGATGGCTCTAATATCAAATGCCTTTTGCTGACTTCCCTTGAAGAGAGTTCCTTGTAAGAATGCCTTTGTCCAGGGGTTTTGGTCACTTGGAGCATTGCAGGGCCTTTTGAGCTCTGCTGATTTATTACTCCTTAGTAATCTTGTGGTTTATGGAGAGCTGTACTGCAAATATACAGGGATACAAGGGTAAAATATCAACTAACCAGTGATCTGGTGCCAAAAGCCAAGGTTTCAGGTTGTGAGATAAGGCTCAGAGAATGAACCTGCAGAGGAGCATGAGCTCTGTGATGGGATGGTTTGAATCAGGGCCCCCTAAGAGCAGGATGAGGGGGTACAGTGAGACTGGATCCCTTCTTTTAAGGTGCATAAAGCTTGGGCATCAGTTTTCAGTCTTATTCAGAGCAGGTTGGAACTGGAGTCTGTGAAGTCCCTTCTCGTTTAGCCTCTTTGATCAAGAGTAGAAGAGCCAAGTCCCATTGACAAACCTCATCGCTCCCCTAGGAACATCTCTTATGGTAGAGGTGGCTTCAGCTTCCTGCACAGGACTTCTGGATATAGGCTATGGGAGCTGGATCTGGTTTACTTCTTGTGTAGTGAATATCAGTGGGGGCAGAATTAGTAGTGTAAAGCAAAGGGCAGGGTGTTCTATCCTAATCCGTGATCTTGGAGCAGCCACCGAGGTTTTAAATGAAGGCAGAGTTTGAGCCAGGTTCCTTGGTGATGCTGTAGCACAGCTTAAAAAGAGCTGCAGAAAGAAAAGGTCAATTTTTGCACAAGCTAAAGGTTGCCTGGAAATTCTGATCTCATCCCTCAAGAACTTCTTTGGTGCTTTGTTTTAAAATCAATGGAGTTAGCTTGGTATTTAGCATTGCAGAAGATGCGAAGGAGAAAGCAAGGCTTAAGCCTCAGTGTTGTAGTCCCAGTCTTGTTTAAATCCCAGTCTGGTGGGATTTAAAGTGTTTTGGCAGGAGCTTTCCAAGCTTGCTTTGTAAGTGCCTGGATTTTGCACAGCTTGCAGTGATTGTGGAGGGAAGTGACAACAAGCTGTGGGCTTCCTTGATGTACTCGGTGCCTGGGACCAGATTTGTGCCATCACAACCCTTTGCTCAGGGGAGGAGGGTAAGAATACCCTCCTAATAGGTGTATATATGCTGATAACCTATATATATATAAGGTCATCAGCAGGCCAAGCTGACAGCTCCTTACTTCCACTGCAACAAGTTACTCACCCAAATAGACTCACTGAGGTCTACAGCTGGTTTTCATTGGTGGTGATTCACATGAAGAGTTGCCCAATCAGTCCTGCTGGTGTAAGGTGTTACTTTCCAAAGCACCATTTATCTGAAGATCTCAGAATCCTTTATGTACATTCAACTTTAATCCATGTTTTACCTCCAATGGTGTAGGTAAAGGAGGGCTGCTTCCATTCTGCAAATGAGGCAAACAGAGGTACAGAGCAAGAGAGTGACTTGCCCAAGACTGTGCAGTTTGATTGCAGAGTTGTAGGGAGTACACTCTTGTGCACTGAGCAGAAATCTGTCTAGAGCTGTAAATTCAGGTCTGATGTGAGTCAGAACTTCCTGTAGCTTAGGGAACATTGAGATTTGTCACCCCAGAATGGCCCTGCCCTTCAGGGATTGGAGGAGAATGGCTGGTCTCAAGTGGTTGGATGTGGAGTTGAGAGTCTGCTAAGAACTTTGCTTCCTATCTGCTCATCCTCATCTGCCTGTATGGTCAGTGTAGACAGCAGAGAATGAAAGTGTGCTTCATCTCACCATCTGGTTAGTAGGTAACCCTCAGTTGCCTACTAAAGGGTGAGATGAATTGTGACTTGAACTCCACTCTCTGTTGCCTGTAAGGGGAGAATAATTATCTCAAGTGAAACCGGTGCTGTGTCCAGAGAGAAGCATACTTGCATGAACAGAGGCAGATGTCATCGTTTGCTTGGAGTTTAATCTCCTGTGGCAATCGGATGACTTCAGTGGCAACTGTTATAAATAGCTCCTAAAAAAGTCATCAGTGGAAACACGGGCCTTCCTTTCCCTGTACTGGAAATCAAGATTCCCAGCGCAAGGAAACCTATGAACTATGGGAGAAGGAATAGGTCCAGAGAGGGGAATTGATTTGCTTGTGGTTGTTAGGACAGAGTCAGGAAAGGTATTCCTCTCTCCCTATGCTCTCCAGTGCTCCCATTACCACAGTGCCACTGAACTGGCCTTTATCCCCCTCTGCTTCCTCCCTTCCAGGCTCCCCTTCTCTGCGGGCATACCCTCTCATCTCCGTCATCACCCGGCAGCCCTCTGTGGTCCCTCACCTCGTCCCTGCTGCCACCAGCTCCCGTGTGCTGCCAGCCCAGACCCCATCAGGCACTGCCAGCTCCGAGGCACCAGCCAGTGAGACCCATGGCAGCAGTGAGTCGGAGGCAGAGCAGCCCACACCTCGGCTGAAGAAGCCACGCCGCAGCAGGACCATCTTCACTGAGCTCCAGCTGATGGGCTTGGAGAAGAAGTTCCAGAAGCAGAAGTATCTCTCTACTCCTGACAGGTAGGTCAGGCTCTTCCTCTAGGAAAAGGAATGAGCTAAAGGGCTGCTCTGGACTAGCCTTTCCCATCATTACTGTAGTGTTCTGCCTTCTGGTTCCACAGAGATGCCTCTGGCATTGGCCAGTGGGCAGATGACCAGATTCAATTCCAAGGCTTAACTTTTCCTGGGTTAGATAGCTTTCCCACAGCTGGATTAGCTCAATGGAAAGATCACGTGGTGATATATGTGCTTGCTAGCAGGCATCCAGGCTCGGGGACAGGCAAAGTACTGAGCAGAAGGATCTCAGTCTTTCCCATTCCTGCTGCTCATGACAAAAGGGTGAAGCCTGTCTACCCCACTTGTGTAGCAGTTCAGTGAGAAGGTGGTGGCTTTTCCAGCAGCTTGGAAAATACATCCGAGGTTGCAGAGGGTTGAAAGCAGCCTTGCCCTTGTGAAGACACTTGCAAGTACCTTGTCTGTTTGAAGGACAAGGCAAGTCCTTGGGGACTACTTGCTACCACATGGAGAAACCAAACCAAGGAGAGGACCAAAACCAAAGGCTTTGGATCCTATTCTGCCAATTGAAATGATAGGAGAAAGACCTGTGCAATTCCTATGAAGTCTGTAAACCTAGAGAGAGTTTGAAATGTACACCAGGCCTTGAACTCCACAGATGGCGGTGCCCCAGTATTTAAACTGAAGATGACATTCTCTGCTCATTCTGCCTGTCACCAAATTTCACCGGCTTGACTAGGCTGTATCACACAGTGTCAGAGCTCCTAATGCTCCTGTGCTGACTTCTCACAGCTTCCTGTAACCAGATGGTTGACACTGTTGATGAAGCACTTGAGGCTGTTAATTAATATTGTCGTATGACTGTTCCGTGGCTTTGGACATGTTTGAGGCTGATGAGCAATTCCTGTCCATGTACCACTTCCCCTCTGTTTGTTTCCTTGGGTTTCTAGGCAATGCTGGTTACCCTAAGATGTGTGGCAAGAGCTGGTAACAGGTTACAAAGTATGATCAGACATGTGCACTGAGGCAAGAGTTAGTCAAGCAAGGTTCATCTCTGTCAACTCATGGCTGGAAACGTGATGGCAAACAGTGGGTTGTGATTCAGGTTTGCTCCTGAACATAAGATTGTACCTGTGCCAGGGCAACTGAAGCACCTGGTTTGGTAGCAGAAAGGGAATGCAGCACAACAGGGTAATGCCTGTGCTAGATTCTCCTTTTCACATAACACTGTCAATGGGGTGTCTCTCAGATGTTATGCCCAGGCAGTGGACAGACCAAGCCTGCAGGTCTGGAGTGAATCCACAGTGGGGGTGAGCCATGAATCCATGCATGAGTTGGACAGCAAGCTGCTGCAGGTATGTAGGTGTTTGTGGATAGGAGAGTGAGTCTATTGCCCTAAGAGCCCATCTGAAACCAAAGTTCAATTATTAAAATCTTGGCCTTGACATTTTGTTTTACACTATCCAAAGGCCAGGAATGACTTGCCAGGAAGCTCACACAGTCCAGAACACATTGGAATGTGGCTCTGAGTTGGAGCTGTCCCACCTGCAGGACTTGCGTGACTCTATGGGGCACTTACCCAGCGTGGTTGAAGATTTCCAGCTCCATCCATTGTGCAACTCCGTGACAAAACTGCCAGATGCATGGAGCTATCACCTGTGGGGAAGGATAAAGAGTTACTTTGAGCTGCATTTGCTTCATATCCTGGGTTTTAATATAGAAATAATGAATGGTCTCAGAGCAACTTGCCTAGGTTGGAGATTTGTGGAGGATGAATCAGGATTATGGGCTGTCTGCCACGTATAGCCTTAAGCTAAGCACGCAAATAATAAATTCATTTATAAGCCTGAATTGCCTATAATAGCAGAATGCAAAGGGAATTAATAGACTTAGATGTACTACTACTCTGTGAGAAATGAGAAAGTATTAATACCCCCATTATGTGGATAGTGAAGAAGAAATAGGATGCAGAGAGCAGGCTGATGCTGGGTTTCTTGGTTCTTAGGTGGTTGTTTCAGACAGCATAGACCTGTTTATCAGGGATGTGGTGTACCAGCAGCTGTCCTGGAGCATCTGAGCTCTTCTTGTCCTCTGTAAACTCATTTCAGTGTCTCTTTTGTCTCCTAGGTTGGACTTAGCCCAGTCGCTGGGGCTGACACAGCTGCAGGTGAAGACGTGGTACCAGAACCGTAGGATGAAGTGGAAGAAAATGGTAAATGGTTCATTCCATCATCCTTAAAAACAGATCTGGAAGTTGAGCACAGCGTCAGAGACCTATGTTTATTGAGATCCAGTTCTGGTTTATTCCTGATCACTTTGCTTAGGGACACTCTTCTTCAGATATTCATTCTGCAGCCTTCTGGGCTAGAGGGGCCCTTAGGCAGTAGGAAGCATCCGAAGCGAAGGGATGAAAGAAATGAAGACAGAACAGAGGGAAGAACCAAAATATCTCCCTCTGCACTTTTAACATTCCTGGGATCTTAATGTTGGTGGTGGGATAGGTTATGTGCATAGACAACAAGGATTGTGCTGGTCTGTGGAAACCAGTGCAGTTTTGAGAGCTAGTATCATTCATTCTTGCTTTTCATATCTTCCTTTCTTGTCTTTCACTTCTTCACAGCTTCATGGCCCTTTTCCAGTTAAAATGCTTTTCGAAAGGACAAGTGTCCAATAAATCCTGGTGGAAACCATGATGCTGTGACATTCTCAAGTGGAGATGTTTATGTATTCTGATCTGGCAGAGGAGGTGCAGTTCTAGACCGTATCTCTGAATGTGTGTGACAGCTGCAGAAGTTACTGCCACTTAAATCCGGGATTAGCTTGGATACAGATCTTTGGAAGTGTCTTATTGCTGTAGTGATGGTGTGAAGGGAGAGGGAATTAAACGCAGGATCAGACCTGGCTTGCTGACTCCCACCTTTTACTCACATGAGAGGGGGTCTCGTGCATTTTAAGACTTGGGCTTGGAATAAAGCAAACAGGAAAGGAACTAAATCTTCTGTCTGTAGTGATGAGTACTGCATGCCTGGGTTGCTCTTGGGCTTCCTGCAGGAACTGACTTAAAGACCTCCAGAGTTCTGCTGCTAATGTTTGCCTTTCGTTTTATTTCCATGAGAAAAGGGGTGAACTCACTCCATGAATGCAGGTTGAAACAATGACCGTGGATTAACTTTTGAGGTCAAAACAGAGTTTCATCCTTCCCTGAAGGATGCCTCACAGCAGCAGAGTTCACATTGATCCTGATGGTTTCATCTCATTGCTCCAGGTGCTGAAGGGTGGACAAGAAGCTCCAACAAAGCCCAAAGGCCGTCCAAAGAAAAACTCCATTCCCACCTCGGAAGAGATAGAAGCAGAAGAGAAAATGAACAGTCAGGCTCAGAGTCAGGAGCTGGAGGGATCTCAAGCCCCCAAAGAGCCTAAACTGACAGAGGAGAAGCCAGAAGTCTCCTTGGAGACAGAGGAATCTCCAGAACATATACCAGAACCTTCCTCGGAGGAGACTACACCATCAAGTTAAAAGGGGAAGAAAGGAGGGGAAAAGAAAAGCAAAAAGAAATATTAAAGAGAAAAACCAAAACCAAATATATATATGTATATATATATTTAAATATGTATGTAATTGTGTGTGTACATATATATATAAATATATATATATGTAGGCCTTGTGTATAAGTCTAAAGATTGGTCACTTTGTGCCTTTGGGAATCAGCCATCATGGGCCGTGGTGGGAGAAAGACTGTGCTGGGACTGTTGGAGGGGTCGGTGTGGTAGCTTAAATTTATCCTTGCCTTTTAAAGTAGTGCAAATGGACAGAGTGCTTGGTCTGATCTCAGATAAGGGACAGCTAAGAAATGGGGAGCTCTGATAGCACCATTTCCTTGTGTAACCAGCACTTGTGTTTGGGATGGGCCCTACTTCAGACCATTTCAGGAGGGAGCTCAGTCCCGTTGCTTTGCTTTGGCCCAGTGTAAAGATCAAAGTTTCTGAAATGAGATCCACACCGAGTTCAGCATCCAGATTTCATCTCTCTTGGTTGGGTTCTGTGTCTGTGGATCTGCAGTGATCCAGGATAAAACTTTGAACGGATGGGTTTGGATTTGCGTCTGCTCCAAAAGCTTTGGGATGCTTGGAGCTGGGATTGTTGCTTTGGGCCCGCTTCTGATTTTTGTCAGGTTTTTTTCTAAAGAGCACTTAAATGTTTCCAGGGCTTTGGGAGAATGATGGATTGAAGAAGTTGCTGCAGAAGGTTCACATTTGTCTCAGATGTGTGCCAAGAACGGACGTGCATCGTGTTTCATAAAGTCTTGTTAAGGGTGCATTTTGCCCAAAGGCTGCAAGAGATGTATTCAGATAACCTTTATTTTTTAATTAAAAGTTAAATATCTAAATAAACCAGTTGTTGTTTCTCTTTCAGAGTGCTAGACAGAGACGTTTTGTGAGCTAAGTTTGCCTGCTCTAACAAACCCTGGAGAAAAGGGCAATCATCAGAGTTTCCATAACCCTACTGTGTAGCAAGCACTGTGCAGACTTCCTTGTAGCACCTTGCTGAGGTAGGTGAGGGGTGTTGGTAATGCCACCTTATCACTGGGTGCAGATGAACATGTCAGAATGAGAGCACTGATGTTCTGGCTATAGACACCCCATTCGTGGGTCTTGGTGCCCCTGTGAAGATGATTTAATAGCCCTTTTTTGGGGTGGTGGTAACAGTTCACACACATGGATCTCAAGTGGCTCATCCAAGGAGTGGAGAGTGGGGAGAAGGGATTTCTTCTCACCCCACAAACCCCCTGCACCCTCCAGTTTCTTGCTCAATGGGGTTTGGAAGACTTTAATCCCACCTCTGGATTAGCTCTGCTGTGGCACGTGCATCTGCATCAGGTAATACTGACATGGCAGAACTCCAGCTGACTTCAGCAGAGCCAGGGTGGGACATTGCTCCACTCACTGTGTATTTCATGCACAGTAATCAACTTTGAAGAGGCATCTACAGATTTAAGTGCAATCTTCAGGTTTACACTTAAACCTAAAACAAATGCACCAGAGTTGGGCAATGCTCCTTTGGAAATCTCAGGCATTTGAAGCCATTTAGGTGCTTTTTACTGGCATGGAGGGATGGAAACAGGATAGATTTCCCTCTTGCCTGTTGTGTTAAAGATGCAGGCTGTGAGCTACCTCTGCCATGAAAATGCTTCCAAATTTGTCTTTGAACCTGGCAGGATTTGGTGATAGGCATAGGGAGAGGCAAGGGCAGCCGGGCATGGGTTTGGTGCTTGTCTGGGCTTCCCATACAGGATGTTGTTGCACATTCCGTTATCTATGGCTGTCTTTTTTCGTTGTCTTCTCTTTCTTTCCAGAACTGTGCTTTAGTTCAGCCGTATCTGTAGGAATTGAAATGGCATTGAATTGAGGCAAGGCCTATGGCCTGTTTGTACAGGAATTAGATGAGATGGTCTACGAAACCCACAGTCATCCTCTGTTGTTCTTGGATAGTAGCATCAGCACTGTTATCTCAAAGTAGAATGTTCCCATGAGGCTTGAATGCTGTAGTAGTCAGTGAGGGTGAGGAGAGCAATTCTAATTCTGTGAATTAACAAACCAAATACATCCAGAGGTGTATTTGAAACGTGACAGATTTCAGCATGGAGCCTTTCTCTCAGCCAAAGGCTCCTCCATACAATGGGTGATGCGTGTGGGGCTTGCGTTTCCTTTTTTGCAGTGGGTTTGTCTGATTTGAGGAGCTTTGATCAATTTACAGAGCAGCAAAGTAGGAACAGCACTGCTGGGTCTGTGCTATCCACTGAGATGGGTAAATAGGAGATGTAAAATCCTTATGAAGCTCCATGTTTAAGGCACCAGCAAAGCAGAGTTGGTGAGTAAAGCAAGTGTTACCCACTTCCCAGAGGAAAATAATTGTTCCTGACTCAGCCCCACTTTATGGTGGGAACGGTTCCAGGGATTTGACTTGGTTTTTTTTCTTCCCTTAATCCTGTTCTAATCACTCATGAGTCAATCTGGGTACAAATGCAATACTCAAGCTGTCTGGGCTAGTTTTGAATGAGCCCATAAGACACTGAGGATGGTTTTGTTCCTCTTCTGGATGAGTAGCAATCTTAGCATCATCTTCTTCAACGCAATTCTTTGAGTGCAAAATTAGTTCTTGAAATGCTGATACTTGCTTGATCGTCTCCTGAATGTTCATGGAAAGCACATGCAGAATGTGTCAGCTTGGATGGAAACCCATTGAATTATTTCTTGGCTTAATCTTTTCATACTTTTTTTGTTCGTCCTGGGTTATATCTGCAGCTGGAGAAAAAGGTTCTAATGGAATTGAACATAGTTATCCCAGCCATTGTTGGTAGGCAAATACTCCTTTTCATGGAATCACTGGGGTTTGCTGTATGGGATTCTATAGCTCCTCCAGTTCCAACCCCTGCCACAAGCACAGACACCTTCCACTGGAGAGGATTGCTCCAAGCCCCTGTGTCCAACCTGGCCTCGAGCACTGCCAGGGATGGGGCAGCCACAGCTTCTCTGGGTAAGAGTTCTCTTGTTTTAAGATTCCTCCACTGGAATTCAAAGAATTGAGGAGTGATTCCCCTTTGCTTTGGGCTGAGAAAGCTTGGCTGGTTGAGTTTAGCTTTTAAAGGGGATTGTGGTGATGCTTGGCTCTCATGGCTCTGAGTTGTGTTTGCGTCACGCTTCTGAGCCCCAGAAAGAACATTTCAAGTCTCATCCTCATCTTTATTGAGAGAATGACAGCCAAGGGCTTTCCAAGTGCTTGGTCCTGAAGGTAATTTTACTTCTTTAAAAGGCTGTTGACTGTTCTGTCTCCCGGGCATCTCCTGTCCTAGGACTTTGTCACTTATCAGAGGAGCCTCATCGTGCACCCTTGGGGTTGAACCTTGCTGATGTTCAGGGGTGTTTGGCTTTCAGTTCTGACAGCAAAGAACAAGCCCCGATGTCGAAATCAGAACTTCCCTACAGGGATTGAAAGTGCTCATATCCGGAGTTCTGGCTGGGACCCACCTTTTATTGTACCCACTGTTTAGGTAATCTTGCGAAGCGCTGAGCTCATCCTGCAGGATGGTAAGTTCCCCCGGGTCCCAGCAGGGTTGAATGGGGTTTCATCTTGTTTTGCAAGAGAAAAAGGATGTGTTCATTTAACTTGAGGCCAGCACAAAGGCATTTGGTGTTTGGGTGGGTTGTCAGTTCCATCACCTCTTTTCAGGAGCATAATGGAGAAGGACAGTGAGAAGAGAATGAGTGAAATCAAGAGGAGGTTGAAGTGGGAGAAAAAGCAAAGGTGGAAAGCTTACCTGGATCAAACTGCATGAGAATAAAAGCTAGGGAGAAAAGCTTAGCTATACATGCAGGGTGGTGAATGACAGCTTTTTGTTTCCTTTTAGCCTATATAAGTTAAAATGTACTGAGTGAAGAATACTTGGGTTAGACTTAGGCTACAATGCAGGATTTGAGCCTAAATCTGTGTCTTGACAAAGGCAGAAGTTTGGTGAAGCTTAGATCCTGTGGAATCTTAGATGCTGGGCATGAGCATCCCGTAAGGATGCTCCTCTTTCTTCCCTAGGTTTTGCTGTAAAATGAAGATGAGGGATTTTAGGGGCTTAAGTCTTTGCAGCACAGTAGTTTTCCTGTTTTAAAGAGAGTGGCACATTGCAAGCATAGGAGTTGTAATTCAAATCTCTACGCTTTCAGATGTTGAAGTCCAGGAGTTAAAATGAGGGAGCATAGGGATTTGAGCCCTAAAATGTATATCCCTGTCAGAAATAGATCTCCATGGCTGAGAAGGGGTTTCCACATTGCAACAGGGAAAGGGTAGCAAGCACTCCAGTACTAAAGCAAAACCTGTCTTTCCTATACCAGAGCTGTGGTACCCCACTCTGATGCTGTGCAGGTACCTACAGACCTCTAGTGAGTACACCTATGGACAAGAGATGCTGCAAGGTGCTGGGGAGGATCTTGCAGCTGGAAAATTAAGTTAAAAGCAGGTCTGAGAGCTGCTTGAAGTCAGACAGGTTCTGGTATTGATGGAAAAAGCAAACCACTGGGAGAAAGATTTCAGCAGCATCCTTCTATCGCAGCTGGGAGGCTTGGGTGGCTGTTGCAGCAGCATCACCTCATCATTATGATGTTATAGTAGGAGTAATGGGGGAAAAGAGGTGTGAAGTGTCATGAAAACAGCAGGACATCTTCCTTGACACTGCTGGGTACAGATTTTTGTGGCTCTTGAGTACCTTTTAGTAAGGTGGAGGATGAGTTTTAAAACCCAATCATACAGCTGCTCTCAGCGGAGCTTTCCTGGTGGGAATATGGACTCTCTTAGACATCTCACAGCTCGATAAGCAGCCAAAGAGCTGCAAAGTGGTGGGTTAAAAGCGATAGATCCCCATGTCACAATGTTCCTGCTCCTAGCTGATGGCACCAGCTCAGTGAGAAAAGACTTTTCCTCCATCATCCATCCCTGTCCTTAGCATGTATGTGTGCATACAAGCCTGGGTGCTCTGGGCATCCAAGATGCTGCCAGGAGAGATGGGAATTGCCCTCTTCTTAAAGCAATCTCGGCTTGCCTGTAATTCCAGCTCCTTTTCCAAACCCTTCTGCCTCTGCCCCTTCCCAATCGGCTTTGTTCCTGCAGGGAATTGCACCTTCCAGGATTTCCAGAGCTAGGATCCACCTGTGCTGCCACGTCTTGAGCAGCAGTGCCTAGGTCTGCTCCCAAAGTACAGGCTGCTGGATGGATATGGGATGATCCATGTGGGAGCATGGCTTCAGTTAGAGGGGCCTGATCCCTTGAAAAGGCATGTAGAGCATCAACACTCAGGCAGCAAATAGTTTAGGCCTCCCTAAGTACAGGGAGCCAGCTTTTCCATGCTGGGATTTGCACATAGGAGCTTTTCAATGCTGAAAATGAAGTGCAGCTAACCCGTAACGTCATCTGCTCCACACGGAGCAGTGTCTATTAGTTGGGTGGGGAGCATGAGTCAGAGAAGCGATTTCCTCTCGTGTCCATGCTGCTCATTGCTGCAAATACAATGGGGTATTTCTTCCCCTCTGTGTTATTTGGGATAATGATGCTGAGGAAGTGTCTGATAATGGAATTAGGAGCCCAGACTGGGAGTTCTGTGCCTTATTCTCCATGTGCCTGAGTGAGTATTTACCCCTGAGGTCATAATTAGATGCATTTGTGCAGTGAAAATTCACCCATTGTGAGCAGCGAGATGAAGATGTCAAAGAGCAGAGGATGCTTTGACGTTTGTTCTCAGCTCTTGCCAGGAGAAATGGGATAAATCTATCCATCCATCTTATCTCTATCTATGTATATCTATCCCATTTCACTGTTTTCAGGGGGGTTCCTTTGTTTGTTTTCTTTTTGTTAGCATTGTCCACTGCCTCAACCAGCTCTTTTCCTTCTCTGCTGCTTCTCTCACTGGGTATTTATAGCCAGGGATCATATCTCCATGCAGCCTTCATCCTGCCAGGCTCTTGAAGGCTTGTCTCATGAGATAAACTCCTTCCCCCATCACTCTGGTGTCCTTCTGCTGCTCCTGTTCCAGACTGAATTTATCTTTCTTGAGCACAGGGGATGAAACCTAGACCCATTGAGCAGAGAAGATCTCACAGCAGTGCTGTTTCCAGCACAAACTCCTCATCTGCCTCATTTTGTTGTACACAAACACATTGGTTTTAATGTGGGTGACCTGATTTTGGTAGCCATAAACCTTGCTTTAAGGGGTTGCTGATTGCCATGCTCCCAGTTTGCTCCTCCCCATCTCATTGCTCTGCTTCAGTCCTCCATCTCCTGGTTTTCCTGTGCTTTGTACAGTCCTGTTTGCTAATGGCAATCTGACTGAGCTTTCTATCATCAGCTTTTCTGCCCAGGGCTTTAATTCAAGACTTATACTGAGTTAGTCTGAATCCTGACCAACTCTGTCAATAAGCTCCATTGAGCCCACTTGTGTCCCTCTGAACACGTTCTGTGGCCACCTGGAATGGAAAAACCCCTCTTGCCAGTGGAGTTAGTAACTCCTGCTGCAGAATGATACCCATGACTGGTGCTCTGCATTTCCCTTGGCTAGAAACCCCATTATCTTATTGAAGAGAGCAACTAGGCAGAGCAAACTTCTTTCCACATTATCCCATCTCTCTGTATCTTCTTTCTCCCCTGAGTTACTTGTCCCCCTAAGCCATAAATCAATCTGGTTATTCCAAACCTTCTTCCCATGTCTTTAAGGATACATGGGACATTTCTTCAGTGCCACCTTCAGCCAGATTCATTAAATCAATTCATTTCAATCAATTCAAATCAATTCATTTCAATCAATTCAAATCATTTCAATCAATTCAAATCAATTCATTTCAATCAATTCAAATCAATGCTTGATTCATTAAAATCAATTCGTTTCAATCAATTCAAATTCGTTCATTAAAATCGATCTCTTTGGTTTGATTTTATCTGATTGATTGCAACCATTATCTTGCTCTGGCAGTTTGTGGTTCTGAGACTTGTTTTGTAGCAGCTTGTCATGGTTCCAGTGTTCAGGCCCTGATTTCCCTTCCCAACCTGACTCCTGCTTTCAGCAAGTGCAGTATGTGAGTTCATGTTTTCCTATATGGAATCATAAAATGGGTGATAAATGCAGATCTTGCATTCCATGTGAGTGGAGATGCCCTTTGCCTCACTCAAGAGGTCTCAGTGGAAGTGGATAACTACACACGGAGGTGGATCCACACTACCCACAGTATACATCTGACCAAAGGCTGAGTTCCCAGGTACCATCCAAGTGTGTTTTCTTCCCAGGATCCAAAGGTCAGCCAAGCAGGGGCAGGAAGTGGGAGCAATCCTGCACAGCACCATTTCAATCAGTTATAATGACAGCATCCTGCCAGTACTGCTGCTGCTTCTTTGGGCTTTTCTTTGTCGTTAATCTTCGTTATCCTCATCCCCTCTGTTTGTTTTCCTTGCAGATTTATTAGGTGCACAGTTAAGGGCTGTTTAGCTTTGCATGACTGTTATCTCCAGCACTTTATGAATGGGATCGTTCACTGGCAAGCTATTTAAACACTGGAAGGGGGGGGATATTTACTGCTGCAGGTCAGTGAGGAAGCCAAGATCAACTGAAACTCGTCTGCGTTTCTCCTTCAATGTAGGAATGTGATGAAGGTGCTCAGAGGTTTCTTTCGTGTATCTTCATCCTTAATTTATCCCCCCACGTCAAACTGAATGTCACTTGGTTTTGCAGTGGTATTTTACCTAAAATAAAACCTTTCTTTCTGACAGCTTGCAAGAGCCTGGAGAGCTAAAAATGTGGCTAAACAGGCAGTCACCCACCTGCTGATGAATAAGCTATGACCAGTCATGCAGCCCCTGATGGCACAGCCAGGCACAGGGAGGAGAGTCCTGTGGATCATATAGAATCCTGGTTATGGGACCTGGGAGCAGTTGTGACTTTATTCTCTTGAGAACCTTGGAAAAGATCTTGCCTGCTTTTAATATTCCTGTTCCATACGTGGCAAAGTGGCACATCACTTGTTCTACTGGATTAAGAGACCTTAAAGCTCATCCTTAAAGCTGTGGGCAGGGACACCTTCCACTAGAGCAGGTTGCTCCAAGCCCCTGTGTTCAACCTGCCCTTGAACACTGCCAGGGATGGGGCAACCACAGCTTCTCTGAGCAACCTGTACAGTACTCTTAGTGCTACAGTGATTTAATGACCTTGTACCATGATCTCAGAGCTTTAGAATTACTACAGGGGCAAGAGAAAGGGAAGCTCCTTCAGGCACTGGAGCTGCTCTAAGGTCTCCCCTTAAGGAGCCCTCTCCTCTCCAGGCTGAACCAGCCCAGCTCTCTGAGCCTGGCTCCATGGAGTTAAGAACTTTTTAGGCCAAAATTCAGAGCTAGATCTTTCCTTTGGTTGCTTCTTCTACTCATGTAACTCAGTGGCACCTTCTACAGGGCAGGGCATAGAGCAGTAAGGTTCATAACAAGTGGTCATCTCCTCTCCTTCAGGCGAAGGGAAGTGCTGTAGGAAACTGCTTTCTCCATTTTAAATATCCTTCTTGAAAGGGAATTGTCTCCCTTTTTATTTATTAGGTGTTGATAGTTGGTATTTCTTAGTCTTCAATGTACCCTCCAAAAGGTGGCTTGCCCACATATGTTCAATCACGTCCTTGACATCCCAGTCTTTCATAATTGTCTTTAATTACTCGGGAGCATGTAAGTCTATATTATTACATGGATGTGTGTGTGACTATAGATGCACAGGACTGGCCGAGCTCCAGGAAGCAGCCGTTGGGCACTGCTGGGTGTTGAGTGAGGGACGTAGGTGGCCTCAGGTTTCCCATCTCTCCTACCTCTGATGCTCTGACCCTGTGAATGCCACTGTTCTTTTCCCAAGTGAAAGTTTTCCCTTCACCTGATCCTGGGATAATGCCATGCTTCCAGCCTATTAAACACAGGGGATCAAGTTGTGTTGTAAAGCAGACCAAAATGACCATTTCATCTCTTTTCCTCCAGCAGCTCCATGCTGCCGTGCAAGGCTTCTTGACTAATCCACTCAGATTCAGAGTTAATCCTCTTGCACTCGGGACATTTGTGTGTAGGTATTTGAGAGATTTAAATGGACACCACTAACCCCCATGGGGTCTCATTTCTTACCATACCTTCGAAACTTAAGCTGAGGGGGGAAGATGAGACACAAATGCTTCTTTTCTGTACAAATCAGCTTCAATTTAACTCTCCTTACAGAAGGAAGAAAACAAGAACTCCATGGCTCTGATTTTAAATGCTTTCGCAGCATTAGTTGATGGAAAGGTTCTAAGTGAGGGGAAGCACCCATTTTACAGATATGGAAGCTGAAGGCACCAAGTGTGGTTCTCAAAAGCAGATAGACAAACATGGCAACAGAGCAAACCCCAGGGATCCTGCCTGATGGCAAGAAGAGCATGGAATGGAGTTGAGCTGCCCATAAGGAATGCATTGTTAATTCTTTAGAGAAGCTTTGTCTTGTGAACCAGTTGTGAATCCTGACTGAGTCTCTCTTAAATGCTGTCGACTTTGGAGTCCAAACCACTTCAGGTGTCTTAGGTCCCATTTCTGCTTGTTGCAATGGAGCTCCCATATCCAGATTGCAGTCTCCATTCATATTCTGAAGCCAGTGCTCTCTGGCAGTGTTCAAGGCCAGGCTGGGCACTCTTGGTTGACATGGTCTAATGTGAGGCATCCCTGCCCATGGCAGGGGTTGGAACTGGATGATCTTCAGGTCCCTTCCAGCCCAAACCATTCTATGAATTTCACCTGGATTTAATAGGAATGCTGCACGCTTCCTTGGTGGAAGTCGCTGTGATTTACACTCTTCTGCTGGCTCTTCCTCCAGCATTCTCCTTCAGTTTTGGTTGGTAGTTGCATCTCTTCATCGAGTCCCTGTTGCTTTAAAGGTATGCAAAAGAGGAGTCCTTTCAGGTGTGACAGCTGAGGAAATATACTTCACCTTTACTTTCTCATTGTGAGAATCTGCCTAAACAGTGGGCTTGGGTTCGTCTGGCCTCTGTGGTTGCCAAGGGCTTGGAGGGAAATACAAGGAGCAGTAGCAGACAGATGCAGGGCAATCTTTCTTCCACAAGGGCCCTTTTCCTAACCTCTAACAGCTGGCTTAACCCTGGTACATGACATTGTATCCGCCTTCCAACTGCGGCTTACTCCTGGCTCTAATGACCCTAGGTATCATTATCCACATAAATTACACTCTGCCTCTTGGGTTTCAGAAGCATCCTGTGGCAGCGAGTCCTGCAGCCTCATTAAGCTATCAACTGAGCTCTTCCTCCTCGCTTTGGGCCAATCTCCTTTGTGTTCATCAGGGATGGGTGCCTTCATATGCCATGCACAACCCCTCATGTGGCTTTGGGTTCACTGACCTGCCTCATCCAACGTTTGTGCCCTCCTGGGGTCTGTAGGTGAAAGCAGAATGGGACCCATCGCCTTGGTAATCGCTGGTGGTTATAACCAACAAAGTCCTATTTTTATCCATCTTTTTGTCTTTCCCCAGAGCTGTGGGCACAAGAACAGATGTCACATTAAAAATAGGTGATCTTGCTAACCAGGCTGTGAGTAGTTGTGTTCTGTTCAGCCTTGGCTTTGCCACTTGGGGAGAGAGCAGAGGAATATCTGCACTTGTGGCACAGTAATAATAACCCTCTGCTATGGTTGTTCCATTTGGAATACAAATAACGTGGAAACATTCCCTCATGCTCAGGCACAATGTTTTTGAATGGAGACAGCATTCACGTGGCTGAGGCTGTAGGAAACCTTCTATTCATAGGGCTCAGCTCCTGGCTGTGCCAAGTCCCTTTCCTTGCATGTAGCTATATGAGTTCATTAGTGCTTGGTCCAGAGGCAGAAGAAAAAGAGCCTTAATTGCAGCTTCTGGAAAACAATACCTTTTGGGGGAGGTTTGATTTTTAATTGACATCATACTTTTAGTTCTTGCATTAAAATATGAGATGGATGTTGGAATGACACGCTGCTCAGTTTTAAATGTACTTGGATTTTCCCTAATGGGCAGGAGGGATGATGGAGACGGCAGGAGAGATGCTTTACCAACAAAGCTAATTGAGCATGGAGCAGTGTGCCTGGGTTATGGTGGGGTTTCCATTACTGGAAATAGTGATATCCAGGGAAAATTTCTCTTCTTAAGAAACTTCCTCTAATTGGATTTAATTCTGTGCTATAAAGGAGATGAAAAGAGGGGATCACACTGGTCCCCCCTCACCATGTCCGATGCCATCAGCAACCCCATGGCTCTATGGCACCAGGACTGAACCAGCTCTTGGGAGCTGAATGGATGCTCTCTGCTGTGTCTGTGGGTCAGTTGTGGGGGCACCACAGCCTCCATGCAGAAGGACAGTGCCTGGAATTGCTGCAATGCAGTTAGTCTTAATCCCGCCTTGGCACCGCGCGCTCCCTCGGCGTGCCTTGCCTGGCAATGCTGCTTTATAAATAGAGGGAGCAGAATGCAGAAATCACAGCGAGGAGCATTCAGGGCCTGGGACGTGGTGTCACTGTACATGAGTCTATGGGGTATGTGGAATGGGTGGCACCGAGCCACAGGCTCTGCCCCACAGGTAGCCCAGCATTGGGATTTCTCCTCTCAGCTTTAGCCTCCCATCCTGGTCTGCAGGCAGACGGGTTTTGGGGAAGCAGATGGATGACAGGAGGAGAAGAGGGGAGGGACAGACATCTATAGGTATGGTAGGCTGAAATGACAGCAAATGAGAAAGGAAGGACATCTGTTATTGCATAGGTTTCTATATCTCACCCAGTCTATTTCTACAGATGCTTCCTGTAAAGAACAGAGGTTAATTCCCGGTTCCTCGCAGCACCCAGTTAGCAGCATTCCCAGCTTCCGAGGCCTGGAGCTGGCAACTAAAACACCAAAGGCTTTTTGAAGTTCCTCTCAGCTAACGGGATCTAAGTGTAAACCTGTTCTTTCCAGTGTAAAGTGATCTCTGTGGGATGAACTGCAGGGATGCTGCACCCCAGGCACCACATCCTGCTGTCCCCTATACACAGTGTTATCCATGCAGCGCATCCTGTCTGCTGGCTGAGCATGGAAAAGCATGATAGAGCATAAAATGCTCCAGGAACTTGCTGATGGGAAGACCTTTCTGGGTTTCTTTCTGTTGTTTCATGCTCTTTTTGTGTTCATGAAGACAGTCATCTGCGTTCTGTTGGGGCAGGAGAGGAGAAGGCTCCTCATTCCTTTCACCTGTTGCAGTAGCTTGGAATTCTTGCTTAGCTAAAATTACTGGCTTGAAGTGCAGCTCAGTGCAATGCTATACAGAAACCTAGAGACGTAGTAGAGTCGTATTTTCAGCTGACATAAATCAGTGCAGAGCCATTTATACCCTCTGAGCATCTGGCTGGGGATTAGCTATTTCATCTTCTGCCCTCCCTGCTGGAGCCTCATCCCATGGGCAAGGAATAGCATTGACCCTAAGGAGTTAGGAAGCGAAGTCAGCTCACCGTGCCTGCTCTTCATGCCATATCCATGGGAAGTTATTTACCTCCCTCATTTGGATAGGGATGAGGAGAAGAGTGTGCTCCACTGATGGAGGCAGCAACGCCAATTGTTTCTCAGGCTTTGGCTGCTGGATTGGGATGGGGAATATCATGTGGGGGTTATAACCTGCAAGAAAAGGGCAGTGCTGGGGAGCAATGGGAGCTTTAATTGCAGATTAATACTGGGAAAACCACATGAGCCCATGCATTAAGCTGTTATACATGAGGTTTGGGGAAGGGAAAGAGGAGCCTTGCCTCAGTGAAGCCTGGCCTCAGCAGGGGAAGCTGTTCCCACTGTTACCTATTGAGGCAGACAAAGGGTGAAGAAAAAGGGAAGAGAAGGCAGAAACCACATATAAACAGTAATTAATGCACTCCAGGCTGCTGCTCCTTGGTCATGTTAAACCTCTAATCCCAGGGATTTAAGGATGTGGCTTTCTATTGGTTGCCAGTTAAGAAGTGTGGAAAAGGAGTGTTGTGTGAAAGCCTTTGCATCCAAATCCTCACCCACTGGCAAGCCAGGCACCCTTCCTGTGCGTCCCACATCCCATAGGAAAGCAGATCCCATTGGATGCTGCTCTCAGAGCACCTGGGATGTGCTCCTGCCATAGGGGTTCGGTGGCTGCTGGGATGGATTCCTTCTCCAGGGATTACTGCTGCTCCTTGGCAAGGGGAAATGCTCCCTCACTTGAACTCTCCAGGTTAAGCCACATCATTCCTGAGTGTCATTCATCCTTAACGGTGCTGTCAAGAAGATGACACAAGAATTCGTTAAGAAACTGATGTTTCATTCATCCCCTGCTCTCCCTTAGGGCTCACAGGCACCCTGCTAAGGAAACAGTAATGAGAGGGGAGGAATTAAATGTCATTGCAGCAGCCAACACGAGGGCCTGGCTCCAGCCTGTGCATGGGCTCTGTGTTCTTCAGGGGCAAACCAAGCTCCGGACCCTTTTTGTGGCTGTATCTATGAGTTTAACCCCAATTATCATCATTTCTGGGCCCCCCGTGATGTTGATTCCAAGAGAGCTGATCTAACTCCGTTTTGCAGATGAGCGACTGAGCATCATTTCTCAACCTGACTCACTCTTTCAAGCAAACAGATAATATCAAGATACTATCAGGTTTTGAGAAATAGAAACCAGCATGTTTTCATGGCTGTTTTGGAAAGGGTAACACGCAGGAATTGCTCATCCCACCAACAAGTAGGAGCGAGCCCAACACAGCCCAGCTCAGGAGGGGTCTCTTCTTTCAGAAGCTGTGCAAAGCCATTCATTTTCTCTGCGAATAATGACAGTTTAGGGTTAAGATTTATGGCGTGGCTCTTAGTGTCTTAGGGCTATTTAGCTGTTGCGAAGGTGGGAATCCATAAAGATGATGGAAGAGTCTCTTCCCAGGCAGCACAAAAGGTCATTTGGTTTTTAATCCGAGGGCTGGTGATGCTCTTGCTCCATTTGTGAGTTCACCTCAAATGTAAATGCATGTTTTCCCACTGGGAAAACACAGGGATGCAAAAGCAAAGTCCCAACGTGTTTATTGCTGCTATTTCAGTGCACGGTAATCGTAGCAGTGGTGGTATTAGTAATGACGACGATAACAGTGCTATGATGTGATAGTTGCTGGTGCTGCACAGGAAACCAAGTTCTCTGTCAAGACATGGTTTGGGTTGGCTTTTCCCCACCTTTTTGGGGTCCTGCATGTCCCAACTCTTCTCTCCCATCCCACACCTTCCCACTGGCAGTGCCCATCTCCAACTTGCTCAGGAGCAGAGGCAATGGTGACAAAGGACAAAGAGAGGTGGCCCAGCCAAGCAAAACGGAGGTGGTGAAAGCCCTTCTAAAGGTTATGGTTTGGAAAGAAGTGGGTGCTGCCTGTGGCTTTCCATGAAATACTTGGAATTGCTTCGTGGATAGGCAAGAGAGAGCAAATTAGGTTGGTTCCTTGTTACTTTTTCCATACGTGTTGGGTGTGATGTTGATTTAGCTGGGGATAAACCACATCAGCCTGGGAGCACTAGGAAACCCAATAGCAACCCCTGGTGAGGTCCTTATTTCAGGTTCTGATGCTCCGAGTCTCATTTTAGAGCAATCTTCAAAGAAAAAGGGGAAAAATATGCACTTAATGGGGGAAAATATGGGATGAGGAAAACCTCATTCTTCATCAGATCCATAAGCAGTTAATTTGATGTCCTGCACAGTATAATCCATAACCCTTTATGGGCAGTGTCTGCGTCAGAAGACGGCACTGACTGTTGTACCAAGGAGTGATAGACCATTGCAGGCTTCTTGTCCTGGGGAACTTGGAGTCTCAAGGGGAAAAGTAGGTGAATACGGGGCTGAAACAAAGAAAAGAGACGCTGGCAAAGGAAGGGTCTAAGACATCACAACCGGGTTTAGCTTGGGTGACTTAAGTGCTATTGCAAGAGAGGGTGATGCAGCTCTTTGCTGTGTGCATGGTCACTGAGTGGGCAAGAAACAAGGTCAGTAACAGCACAGCAACCCGTTACACATCCTTCTTGACCATGGCCCTCCAACAAGGAGCAGGATGGGAAGGAGCTCCCATCTCACCACTTACCTCTCTGATCTGATGGACGTTCCTTTTCCCACCAGCCTTTTGGGATAATGACAGTCTTCTGTCTTCCCAAGGCTGCATACCAAACCTCTGCTCATCAGAGGCCAGGCGAGAGCCAGGAAGAGCATTGCTCTCCCTGAGGCACGGAAAGCCTGAGTGGAGCACTACTCCTGCCTCTTCCTGGATGCTTTCTGATAAGGGAGTTTTAATATAAGATCTGTCACTCAAGTATTTCCGAATCATGAAAGAAAAAAGGGATGGAAAAGAGTAATCGGACCCCTGAGCCCAAAGGGGCGATGTGAAAACCCCAACCATGGAGTGGTTGAGAGACCCTGAACTTGAAGCTGAGCCTCAGAATTCCTCAGGGAATCATGTTCTTGTCCATAATCCAGAGGGGTCTGTGATTCATAGCCCAATCCTGCCCTGCAACAGCATCGGCATAGGAGAGGAGGTGCATTCAGGTCCTTCACTGCCAGGCTGGAGCTGGGAATGGAGCAGTGGGAGGAGAGCCAGGAAGGAGTGAAACATCTCGAGATGAGGCTGAACACAGGCCAGGCCTCTCGGGCACTGCTCCCACCAACACGAGCACTTCACCAGCTCCTGTGCTTGGGGTTTGTGTTTGCTGCAGGTCAAGGATAGGCGGTGTTTATCCCAAAAACGGGAATCGTGGGATCTCCTGAGAGCCGCTGCTCCCGGGAGATGCAGAGATGGGAATAAATCGGGACATTTCCACCTCTTGCAGTAGGTGGGAAAAGTGCCTTGTACAAGTGAAGAGGCGACCTTTATTGTATTCACCATCCCAAAGCTGATCTCATCATCCATGGGGATGAGTCAAGGGTTCCTGCAGTTGTGTGGGTGCTCCTCTGAGTAAGGAGAGCGGGGTTTGGCGAGTGGGTGCTCAGTGCTTTCTCCTCTCCTCCCACAACGAGATGGTGTCGCTTGGAAAGGTGATGGAGTGAATCATTCCTTCTCCTTTTAATGGCAGCTCAGTCATTGCTCACAAGGCATTTACTGCGGCCCCTCTCTTTGCAAAGGGTTTTGCAGGATGGGAATGGGGGCTTTTTGTCCCGTTTCCCTTCAGCCAGGAGCTGAGGTTAATTCAGTGATGGCTGGATAGAGGTATAAAACCAGAGTGGGGTAATTAATCAGAACTCAGGGCTCTGCAGGGCCTGGGGCTCATTTCACTGTCTCTTGATAATGCACCTCTTCTCCTCTGAAACACTTGGGTGGAGCTTCCCTTTTCACCCCTTTGATTGTTCATCTGGGACCAGGAATGGAACGCATTGACTGAAGTGATGTCCTCACCTCAGCAACTGGATCCTGGGAGGATCCCCCGGGGCTGTTTTCCACCAGGTGGGAAGAGGGATGTGTCTTGCTGCTGCACTGACCCCTGCTAAGGCATGCACATGCTTGAGTCCCTTATTGTTTGTATTTGGGTAATGTAGCACAATAAATCACGCTGCTCTTTCCCTGCCGCAGCCCAGGCACTTCCCGGTCCTGCTTTAAAGCACTGCACTGATCTCTCCATCACCCTGTGTTGCACAGGGATTCGTTTTACCTGGTGATAGCCATAGGCAGAGGAAGGTTGCACCTCCTGCGTTGCCACGAGGGGAAAGGAATTGTCCCTTGAGGAGGACATGGACTCTACTCAGAGTCTTGAGAAATGATCGAGAAATGGAAACATTAAAGAAGGGAATTTATTCCTTGAGAAAAAAATCACTATATTGGGTTAAAATCCTGCTGTTTGTTGGAAGGTTTTTATGATGAGAGGTGTCTTGGCCTTATCTTTCCAGCCCATTTTTCTGCTGATGAGATCTCAGTCACTTCCAGCTATCCGTACAGTTATGATTCGTATTTCTGTCTGGCCAAAGTAGATGGAAGCCCACGATTTTAGGCAAAACAGCCAACAACATGCCTACAAATAATCGCTTGAAATTGTGAAACTCTATTCTTCCACTACATAGAAATCAGATGCTTTTGGCCATTTATCAGATTAACTATTCTGGAGTAATTATTTTAGTAGGAACTTTTGCATTCCAGAATAAGAGTGTCTTTTTCCCCTTCACCTCAATGCAACTTGGAAGCTGATTTCTCCATACCCAGCATTAGGCAACTTCTCCCCAAGATGGTTACACACTGACATGCATAATAATATTTCCTTCTCGCTCTGGATCAGGATTTCCAGGTCTTTGACAGTTCACCTTCAGCGAGGTGATTAAGTATTGTTTAATCTCCTTCCTATAGATAGGCAGGAACTGGGGAAACATCTCAGGGTCTGGCTCCAAAAGGACCCAAAATCATCGTGTTGGCTTTGCTTTGTTCATCCCAATGGGCTCCATTCCCCAGCGCAGCCATGTGGGTTCCTGTAGGTGTGAGGGCAGGAGGGTCAGTGAGGAGCAGTGATTTCCCCACCCCTCTCCAGCACCTACGTGCTTTGCCACATGCAAATAGGAGCACATAAACAGACAGAGGAGGTAGCTTGATCTGCCTGGCCAAAGTGGAACCGCAGAGGTCTGTTGTGGTGCCTGTTGCTATAAACACGTTGGCAATTTGCACAAGTATGTGACATTGTAAAAGTTCCTGAAAGATTTTGATCTCGTTGGTTTTGGCTGAAAGCCCTTTATTCACATAGAAATGCCAGGTTGAGAGACAATAAGTGTGTATGCATGCGTATGTTTTCAGCTTCCTAAAGGCCATCAAGTTGGAAAGGGAGTGGGTTTACTTAAGCATCTCCTGAGCTGAAGGTAACCCAGGAAAAGCCTTTCCCCTCACAGATTGTCTGGGCGATCCTTAACAATCTCCTGTACTTCTGAGCTATTTTGACTTTCAAATATTAGCTCATAACAAATCTGGAGCTGTCAAAACTAAAGGATTGTACAAAATAGCTTCGAGGTTACATAAACAGAGCAGCCGGGAAACGATTCCGTAACGTGTATTCATCTCACGAGTAGAAGGTGTTTACTTTGTGAGGACATTTTCCACCTGAGTGTTGGCCCTCTTTGTCTTGGGAAACGTTGGTTTAATGGGATTCAAATACTCCATGTGAAGAGAAGGTGGGAAAACGGCAGAAGGCAAACAGGATGGAAGAGGGGAAAAGAGAAGCTGGGGCTGCTATTGGTAGAAGCATCTTTGATGAGAACTGGGGATGGGTGGGAGGTGGGAAGGGCCTGGTTGGGTTCATGGGGGAAATAATGGGGGAAAAAGAGCACGGAGAGCAGCTGAAGGTGGAGGGAAGGGAGGAACTGCTGGGAAGGTCATTGGCATAGGGAAAAGTGGGTGAGATTTGGGTCTGAAAAAAGGAAAATGAGGAGAAACGTGCGGTTTTGTGGGGTTTGTGCTGGAGGAGAGAACAGAGCAGTGCAGAAAAAGGGGGTTCTTTGGAGATGAGAGCTGGAGGAGTGATGAGGAGAGGAGATGCATCTGCAGGGGTAAGGGGAGACCAATACTTATGTCCTGGCTGGATTTAGGGCACAACATACCTGAAAAAGAAAAGGACCTGGGGTATTCCTGCAGCTGGAGGTGGAAAAGGGAAAGTTATGGAGCTGGCTGTGACCCTCTTGGTGTTCCTGAGGATTCCAGGGGAGGAAAGAGATGGGTATGAATTAAGAGCAAATTGCAAATGGAATGTGAGATGGAGAAGGATGGACTGGAAAAGAGCAGTTGGGGTTTGAGGTGGGGAAGAGAGCTCTGCACTGCAAATTGCCATGGTGGGAGAGGATAGCAGGGCTGGACATGGTAAGAGGAGCTGGCAGCAGCGATGGGGACACAAAGTGAGTGGGTGAGCATGCAGCCTGCAGTGGGGACGTGGTGAGAAAGGGCAAGGAGGGGGACAAGGAGGATGCGATGGTGTAGAAGAAGGGTACGATGCCAAAATCCTCCATCCTTGAGGGCCTTTCCTCCCTGGAGCAGGAAACCTTTCTGCACTGGGTTAGAGCATCAGAACAAGCTGCTCCTCAACGCAAACGTGCCTGCTATGCTGCTAAATAGGAGCAACAAAAGGAGGTGTTGTTGCAGTGCCCCTCCTGAGCTCCATCTCTTTCCTTCCCTCCTCTTACTTGTCCTTGTTATTCATCTGGGTACTTTTTCACCAGCTGCAAGTCTCCACGAACCACCAAGTCCATGAAATGGGTACCAGTGCAGCTTCCTAGCTGCTTACAAGCTGGAGACGTGTATTTCTATTGACCCTAATTCAGCAAAACACTTCAGCACGTGTCTGACACGCAGAAGATGAATGGGCCAAGAGTGCTACTGTGTACTGAAAGCCAAACGTAACTGAGCATCTCGTTTATTTGAGGGCCTGCTCAACTAATTAGTTCCATCTTGCACTGAAAGTCACTAGGATCCTTAATGAAGCAGCTCCCTCCAGGCAGCTGTTGTGTGACTCTGCCCAGGTCACATTATCTTGTTTGCAGTTTAGATGCCTGAAATATCTGTCTTCTCTTAGTTTCCCTCTTGGGGTGTGTGTCTGGAGTTCGGTTGTTCATGAGAAACATCCCCTCCTTCCCCACTAAAGCCACCAAACACGAATTGATATAAATGCACATGGCCCCCACCAGGTAGGTGTGATAAATCACAGCTGTCAGGTAATTAACAGCAACCTGTAAATCACACTGGAGCATGCAAACTAAGCATTCTGTGTCAATGCTTGGAATTAATGTTGTAAACCAATAGTTCAGGCTTGGATTGAGTGTATGAGGCAGATACCATATCAAATTATGGCTAATCAAATAGCAGCAGTGGATATGGCACTAATAACCAGTAGCCACTGTGATCCTAAATGCCTCCCTTGCACCCCAACAGGTGGCCTGCTTTGTAATGCAGTATGCAATGTTATTGCAGGGGGATTACGAGTGGTCATTAGACTCTCATTGCTCTTGTAATGCGGGATTAATCAACCAGCAAGCAGAGTTCTCTGTCCCCAGATCCATCACCTGCTGAAATGAACCAGTGGGTCATGAAGGATTAGCCCTGGGGAGAGCTCCTGATTCTGCCCTTTGGTGCCTGTCCTTTTTGAGGGTCTGCCCTGGTTTTGTTTGCACCCGGTAGCAGGAGGAGCAGGCTGAGAGAGAGGAGCAGTGATTTGTAAGACATAAGGGAAGGATGGGGTTCTAAAGCAGTGTTAAGGAGTGTGATGTGGTGTTCAAGCAGAGTGCTTTGACAAATCCTGTGTTTATTTTCCTATCAATCTCAGATGAGGAGATGTCAATGGCTTTGAGCAGCTGCAGAAAGAGAGGGTGACCAACCCAACTGATACAAGGTGTTGGCAAGAGTCAAGGTTTCACATGCAGGGAGCCAGGCTGGATGCTGAGTCCAGCGTTGAGTGGCACATCCTAAATCCTGCAGACTCCTTTGTGCTGTCCTGTCCCGGTTACAGTAAATCCCCACTGTGCAGAGGGACTTTGGGGTGGATTAATGAGTGGAAAACCTTTGCTGGGGCCCATGGACGTGCCACTTGGTACAGGAAAGCTGTGAGTCTGAGACAGCTGAAATATGTTGCATGTGAGAACTATTGAGCACTTTAACTAAAAGAAAAAGAGATAAAACGTCCTTTTCTATAAAAAGATGCTCAATGTTGACAGCGCTTTTGGTTTTCACCAAAAGGTCACTTTTTCCAAGCAGAAATCCTTGCTGATAAAGCAGTGATTTGCTGATCAAGCCTCAAGCTGTGACTCTTTGAAAGCCATTGGAATAGGAAAAGCCTCCGAGGATCAATCTGAGCGCTTCAAAATGCCCATTATGACCTTTTTTCTTCCCCACACAAGGAAAAAGCCTCCATCTCTGAGAACGTTCCTTCTTTCCTTCTGTCCATCTCTGAACTCTCCCATGCTTTAAAACCTGTCCTCTTCCCACAGAGCATTTCAATTCCATAGGCCAGCCATTCCCGAAATAAAATGAGCCTACCTAGGGGTTACTAAGCTGCTCTCCTCTTTGCATTTCTAACTGCTCTCCCCATCTCTTGCTTCCTCTTCTCTCCACCATCCAGCTATAGAAGGCATCCACATTTCCCTTTTACACGCAAATGGTCTATAGTTTATTAAGGATTAGGACTTACCTAAAAAGCACTGGTTTAGTCACAGATCTATTTCACAGCAGTGAATTTGTCCTACAAGTGCTTTTTGGCTCACAGAGCTCCCCGTGGGAGGAAGTTGAAGTTCAGACCAGATTTATCGTGTCCTAAATGCAGGGTTGGAAGGTACCACCGTTGTCACTCCACGTTCCTTACAGATCTTTGCTGTTTAATAGGGCTTAAAGCCCTGCATTTAAAATACCCAGGGATTGGTTTGGCAACTGAAATCCTCTCCTGAAGCTGCTCGTGGCCAGGTTTGGTGGCTCAGGACTGGGGTTTGAGTGTGATGTGGGTCCTTCTGTGTCAGGAGGGATGCTACGCTGAGCCTTGTTATAGGGAAGTGGCACGGAGCTCCTTGCCCAAAGGCAGAATTAGAGCCATTCCTGGCAGAGGGGTGTCTAGCTGGTTCCTGGGAGCCAGGATGGAAACTCCCTGCCTTCCCAAAGAGAAGGATAAACTGCCCATGCATCCCATTCCCAGGTCACAGGCTCAGGGCTCTTCTAATTCCTGGTTTTGAAACTCAACTGTTTCCTCCCTTTCAGGGGTTTGCCCCCTCTGCACTGCTCCATGTTGCTCTTCCTCACCCTCCTTTTAAATAGTGGAGCTGGGACAGTTGTTTTCCCCCTCATTCCTCAGAGCTGCTGCACCATTCCCTTTGCCTGGGAGGGGAATGGGAACAGACATTGTGTGGTTTCGAAATGGCTGTCAAAGCCCCATGGGATAAATGTGGTTTGGTTGAGAGGTGAAAGGACACTGTAAAAGAGAAGGGGCAAATACCTATTTTCTCCCTCCTCTATTACACCTTTGTTTTGGTATGTTGGGTAGTGCAAAGCCTGGTGCTTGCTCACTGCTTGTCTTGCCAAGGGGACTCAAACCACTTCCCTCTCCCCTTGACTTTCATATTTGCTTATCCTTTTAGTATGAGATGCTCAGGAGGGGAGGATGGCCAAGAGCATCTGATGTGTGAATAGAGCTTTTCTCTTGGGTTCACTGCCCTCCTTGATTTACGATGCTGGAGCTGGATGCTGTGATTGATGCTCAATAGGTGCAGAGATATCTAGGGCTTGGTGACCTAAGTTTGAGGTCCTTCCCTGGATTCCTGCTGCTCCCTCTGCAATTCCAGACAAATTCCCCACATTCTGTTTTTCATGGGCATAAAGGAAATAATCATGAGCAGTAGCTGCCTACCTCCTTTCATTTACTTGCACATGAGAAGGCTGTCTGCTCTGTAACTGCTGGCTCTCTTTGAGCAGCTCTGCTCCAAAAGGTGGCAGGAGATGGGGTGTCACGCATCACCCCCTTAACAGTTAATAACATCCTCAACAACAGGCTGCAATAAGCCAACCTTCGGGGTGTTCTCAGTGTGCAACAGTGACTTTTGCCCCTTGAGCCAAAGTATTCATTGGGGGTGTTGGATGCAGCAGCCTGAGGTCCTCTCTGGGTCGGGCACGACGTGTCCCCTGTGCATGTGTCCCACCTCGCCTGTGCTTCCCAACTTCAATCTCTGGATGAAACAGCTCACAGAGCTCAATTGTTCTTCCACAGCGCTAAGTAATTTACACCCCAGGGCTTAGTTGTTCCTTTGCTCTGATTCCCTGGTTGAACTCCAGGGCTTCCTGTGGATTTTGCTCATGGAAACGGAGGAGTGGGGACAGATAGGGCAGGAGTGAGTGACGTCCCCCCCTCCCTTCCCACTTCCCAAGCCCTTCTCTCTCCAGGCACGCATGTTGAGACAGTTCGCAATGATCTGGGTGAGAAGCTGGCAGGGCAGAAGCTTAAATCTCAATTACCTTCCTCCGTGTCCGTTTGCACAGGATCCTTATCTCCCCCTGTGTAACTCTCCGTGTTTAATTATACACAGTGATAATCCTTCACACACTAAGCGCCTTATTAAGCAATTCCCAAGATAAGTAGTTTTCTGGATCCCCCATTATGATTAGATATTGGCAATCGAGCTGTCTTTTATTCTCCCTCCTGGGGCCAGCCTGTCAAAACCAGTCTTGTTTGGGTAGGTGAGACATGAGACCCATGAGGGAAGCTGCCTTGTGAGGAGAAATTTAGGCAAGAGACTGGCTAAATGACCGATGGCCATGCAGGTTTCCATGAAGCTGGTTCAGATGTTGACTTGGAGGGTTGCTTTGCCAGAAGCAGCAATTCCACATCCTAATCCATCATTGGAGTCATGGAGGCCACAGGGATGCTGCAGCTCTTGGGTATCTGTGGTTCCCTTCACCATGCGTGGATATCTTGTTGCAGCCCATGGGTCCCAGGCTGCATGGGACATCATTGCTTCACTACAAAGGGCATTACGGGGATCCCTCCTAATTCTGTACAGGACAATGCTGTTTGTAAGTGTCATTGGGAGGATGGCTTTGGAATTGGTGACTCTAAGCTGCTGTTGCAGCTCGATACCATTTACCTCTTACAAAGGTTTAAGAGCTTCCCAGGAAGACAAATGTCATTGCTCAAGCTGTGAAGTGCCTCCAAAGCAGCCTGCTGTCTCATTTCCTTCCCTCCCAGGTACAGTAGAAACAGATGTATTTCACCTCTCAGACCCTCCAAAGGTCACAATTGTCCCCTCCAGTGTTGATGCATATCAAAGGTAAAGGTTGGACTTGGTGGTCTTCCAACCTAGCTGCTTCTACTTGTGTACTTGTATACATGCCTGTGTATTGCCAAGGGTGCTTTCATCCACTCTATAAGTAATCCTGGTGGAAGAAAGATTTGCTCGTGGTTGTAGTGCCTGGGAAACCTTTACTTTGCAAGATTTGTGCTCCTAGGAATTGCACAAGGACAGATTCTCTGGCATTGTAAAGGAGAATGTAGATGCTCAATGCAGCCCAACATCACTCCATAGAGTGTATGGATATTTAACCAGGATTGGCTGAACCCTCATTATTTCCATTATAGCATGTGAGTCTTCTGACCTGGATGGTCCCTTCCAACCCAAACCACTCTGGGATCCTGTGATTTATCCTGCCGTCAAGGCCACATCCTGCCCCACATCTGAGCTTGTAGCTCTCCCCTCTTGCCCACGCTGCATACCCAACACGACGTTCGAGTTCCGTGCCCTACGCAGCTCAGTCATTACCTCCCTTAATGAAAGAGCAGTTTGCTGGCATGCAAATCACCAGGTTAAGCACCCTGCTTCCCTTCAGGAGGAATAACAGTTGTGAAACGGCGCGGAAAGTAAGCAGATAGCAAGCAAAGAGCTTTGCTAATGCTCCTTGCTGCGCCAACAATAATACCTTCTCTGCAGCAATACCTCGTGTTCTGCTCACACATTCCATCTTGCCTCTCACGGCACTCTGCAAGCGTTCATTAACTGCCCTCATTACATCCCTGTTAGATCCATTTATTTACTTATGAAGGCCTTCCCATCCCCAAGCGCTCTGGAATCTGTTCATCACCTGAAGGCAAACAGCGTGTCCGGGGAGACGAGATCCGCTGTGAAAACGTGGGGATAAACACAAAGAGGTTCTTGTGAGCAAGGCTCCGGGTTGCGATTCCAATCGGGATTTGATTCCTGCTTCTGTCACGTGTTGCTGCAAACCAGGTCACTGGAATCTGGCTGTGCTGTAAGAGGGCATGGGTTTTTCGAAGCGAGGTGTAGAGGGTGAAGATGCTCTGTCTTAATCTGGGGGATCCTCTCCTAATCTGCTTTGCTTTAATACCCAAACTGGTTTAAATCACAGCAGGGAGAGTGACTGCCTGAGCATCTGCCTCTGGCTTAGACTTGGTGTGACAGTTAGTGTAAAACATCCCTTTCTCCCTCCTTCTCTTTCCTATTTGAGCTGCAAGACCTTCAGGGTGGGAAATGAGGTGGTTCCTGTCCTGTGCTCACACAACTTGGAAAATAGGTTTGGTTTTTGTTTCTCCTTGGTGCCCTTTGCAGCTTTAATGTGCCAGCCTTGAGCACCAGAGCTGGGGAATGCCAGGGGGAGAAATGCTGGCTGACAGTGAGCAACAAGCCAAGCAGAACTAACAGCAGGTTTTATGGCATCTCCTCGTCGTGGGGGTTTTAATACCCATGTCAGCATGGTATCAGCAGGCAGGAGCAGGGTTTGGTGAGCTGCACCCTGTGCTTAACTCCAGACTGCAAAATACCCCCTGCCTGTCGGTCTGAGCATGGGAATACGGTTAGCATCCTGCTCGTATCCACTTGAATCAGAACCTTTTGGGAAGTAGCCAACCTGGTACTGCCCTCAGACCTTTGCTGCCCACTGCCCAAGAGATGGGATAGTTAGCTGCCCAAATTCCTCTGCTCCAGGATCCCTGGAGAGAAGAGCGAGCTGGAGACGCTGGGATAAAGCCAGCTTCACACCTGGAAACGTGCTTCCAGCCGGGACAGGTACCAAGGGCTGCCCCAAGGCCTTGGCAGAGCAAAAGGTCCATCCATGCCCATCACCCGCTCTCACCTCCAGGCCTGGTTCTCCTCCAGCACTAACAGGTCTACGCGCTAAGAGGCACCACGCAGGAGCAATTAGCTCCCATGCAACTTTCCCCCATTAGGAACAATG
The DNA here is from genome assembly GCA_032466535.1 of Forpus xanthops. Classification (NCBI taxonomy): domain Eukaryota; kingdom Metazoa; phylum Chordata; class Aves; order Psittaciformes; family Psittacidae; genus Forpus; species Forpus xanthops. The sequence goes on along the minus strand of JASSUY010052760.1, from coordinate 250,589 downwards.
GCTGGCTCTGTTCTCATCTGATGGAATTAATGATATTCCAACAAGTGACGGTTTTTCCCTTTTGAATTTTCTCATTTGGAAGGAATTGCTCCTCATAAATTACACTTATAAAAATCAGGCCGGTGTTTCGTATTGTTTACAACAAGCACTTCAGGGTTATGGATGTTACTCATTGATTTATAATGTTTAATTCTCCTCTCCCCACCTCAGGTCCAAACTCTTCATAAATCAAGCAGAGATGTCAACCCCGTGTCAACATTTCACTTAGCCTGCAAGTTGCAGGCAAGTTGGGACAGCAGATCCGATGGAGAAGGTTGACTCTTCTCCTTCACTGTCTTTCCCATTTTGATGAAACAATAAGAAGGTGAGGCTGGCACTTGTCAGCTATTTCTGAGTCACATTTCATTAGGCTTTTTTCAAGCACTCTGGAGAACAATGTTGGAGGCAAGAGATCCAAACAACTCATGTTCCCGCTTGTGCACTTGTGGGTTAGGGCAGCAGCTGCTGTGGAATTACACTGGGAGGCTCAGCAGGTGTCTGATGGTCCTGGACCGCATCCGGATGATGTCAAGCAGCTCTCATCCTGCCAAGCTCCTCTTCCCCCTGATCCCAGTGAGCTCCTGGGGTCATCATCTCAAAAGCCTCAAGAAGATATTGGGTTTCTCTCTAAAGGGCTCCCCAAGAAGGGATGGGGCTTCCAGGAGCATCTGAAGCAAGTTGGATGCAGTTGGGTAGAGCCTATGGGTGACCCAGACTTGGTACTTGGATAAAACCTAAAAGAAGGAGGGTTTAAGGGCTTTTGGTGAGCAACACTGCACAAGTTTGCAGCATAAGGGGCTGAGTTTTCAGTGAAATCAGTGGGAATTGGGGACTGGATGATGACGCCTTTGTTAGCAGCTTGTTTAGTCACAGGGTAAACCAGCTCCTTTGGAAAACTGGGAAGAAAAACTTCCTTTCCCCAAAGATTCTGTGACAAAACACCATAGCTCTGGCAAAGAATATCCAAAGACATGGGTGGACTGTAAGGTTTCAGGTCAAAACTGAGCATTTTTGGCTCTGTATTCCGGTCAAATTACCCGGGAGCTGCTGAGCCCTCAGCATCACTCTGCCATCATGGGGATACCCAGCACCTGACCCCCAGCAGTCACAAGACTGGTGATGATGCCCCCATGAAATCCTTCCTGTAGGACTGAATGTACATGCTATTGGAAATGGAGTCTGAGATTTTGCTTGGGTTGAACTTCAAATGAACAGGTAAGTCACTAGGGACAGGAGTCCTCCATTTCTCCCACCCATGTCCTTTGTACCAACATCATCATCAGGTGTTTTAGGAGGAGCCATTCTTCACGTTCAAACCAAAGCGCCTGGTTGATGCAGGTATGTGTGTGTGGGGCTATCTGGTGTAACTCCTGCCTACACCGTGCTTATAGTAGGTGGTTCTCTCAGCCTGCCACTTTCCTAAGCACTGGGGCTCGCCCTGCTATAACAGCAAAGGTAAGTAAACACATTTTAATGAGCTGAGGCTGGTAATGAACAATGCTGAAAACCAGATGTCTCCCTGAAGAGCTCAGGAGGCAGCCGATTGCACAAACTGGCCCATGATGTGGATGTGAGATGATTATTAAAAGAAAACATTTAGCAAATGCAGAGCAGGATATTCATCTGCTATTACATAAAGGTAATAAGCAATTGGATTTAAGCCGCGATACGGCCTTCCAGCCCTTACTGAATGCCGAGTGAAGTGTATTTATGGCCTCCGATGTGAAATAGTCCTCCTTGTTTTTCCAAGACGAGGAGAGATCTTTCAAGAGATAATAAATAAAATAGACTCCAAGTTGCTTTAACATGAAGCAAGATGAGTCCTCTGGATTAGTTTGGATTAGTCTGTTGCTAGTGGCACGGAGGTTTGGCGCCCGGCCACGTATTCACCTAGAATACGTACAGCTAATTGGAAAAGCACCTGTGATGAGATGTAGCTCACCACCTGCACTTAGCTGAAATAAAATAAGCCTACATAATTGACTACATTACCTATTAGTGTTATGAAATCACCCCCAGGCACTTTTATTATTATTATTATTATTATTATTACTATCATCATCTCCTCCCCCCCGATTCCTTCCCTGAGCTTTTATGAATCAAACTTTTGTCTCCTGCGTTTTCCTTGGAAGCCCCAGGATTGTGCCACTGTATCAAGACCGGGATTGCTCCAATGCGCTGCTCTCCCTGGAGGGGAAACCCAGGAAATTAATCCTTCTTGGTAAGAGGAAGAAAATAGTTTGACATTTGCCACCTCGCTCTCATGCAACGCAACCTCTTCCTGGTCTCCCCCCTTTCCCACCCAAAGTCCAGTGGGAGCCTTCTGACTGCCCTCTGTGGCTGTTGGGGTAACCTGGAGCAGCCTTATGATGGCAAAGCTCCTTCTTGTTGGCTTTTGCTGTTGGCCATGGCAAACTGCATGGGGTGGACTCTGCCCAGACATCATTAGCAGAAGATGTTTGGAGCTTGGCACGATGGGTTGGTTTGGAGATGTGACACATTCGACAATGCATTGGTCACGTCGTTCCTTGCTGGAAGACTTTGTGCTATGAATTGCAAAGATCAGGTTCAATGGATGGTGGCAGGCGGGTGGCCTCAGGGACATGCGTGCTCAAAACACCCCTCATGAAAACCTCTGTTGCTGCATCATTGGTAGGGAATTGAAGACAGAGATAGGAAGACTCATGGAGAAGAGCCATAGGAAATTCCTCCTGTTTTGTCTTCTCCCACTCCACCCCTCCTGGCAACTTTGCCTCTAACTTGAACCAAGTTCAAACCAAACCATCTCTGTGTGGCTCCAAAAACACACATCAGGAGTTTCAGGGCATTTCTTCTGCTTTTGCACATCCTGATTGGAAAGAAAACCTAAGCTCCTGTGGTCAGAGGCACCATGCCAAAATGTGGGCCTGGTTTCCAAAGGGAGGGGCATTGAATGCAGGAGTCAGGTTTGTTCCCAAGTTAGCCATAGTGTTTAGCTTTGCTCTAAACCTTCATCCTCAGCATCAGCAACTGGAGATGCTGTGGGCTTGAACAAGCAAACCCAATTGTTCTTTCCCATTTCAAATCACAAGGGGAAAGTGCATAATTATTGTGCCCGGGTTTATAATTGCTGATGTTGTTGTATTGATAATGACTGACGTGACTGCACAAGTGGCTTTCAGATTAAATGACCCTGTTAAAACCACTAACGGGCCAAAAATAATTAGGGTCGATGGGAGAATCAGTTAAGCCCTTTTAGGCAGTAAAACAGCAGTAGACCCAAGGGGGTCTACTGTAGACCAAAGGGGATGGGAAGGGCTAAGGATAGAGAGGCTGACAAGTGAGGGAGGATGTAGAGGTTGGGGTTTGGGGTTGACAATATAGTAAATGGGTCTCAGCTGGGACCTGAGCTTTTTTGGCCACGGAGTTTGCTAAAAAGGCCCCATTGGGGGCCCAGACAAGGAAATGTGGGAGTTTTCCTGTCTTATAGTAGAAAAAAGGTCTCTGCTATTCAATTATTAATCTATAAGCAGGCCAGCCTTGGATATTGAACTTGGCCAATGGGGTATTCTCTCATGGGATGCAACCAGGCAAAGTCCCACTCATTGGCTCTCTGTTTGAGTCAAAGTGGTAACCTTAATCTGGTTGTTGGAGGCTGAGTAAGCAACACGCTGGGGCTCAGCAACCATTCCAGATCAGGCTGTGCTCCAAGAGCCTCCTAAACCAAGGAGGACTTGCAGCCAGAAGCAATGGAGCCTAGCCCAAAGGCTGGGGGTAAAGCCCGAGCTGTGCTGGCCGTGTGATGCCAGAGGGTATTGGGATTTGGAAATCTAGTTGAGCGATGAATGGAGCCAGCTCTGGAATACCACTGCCGATCAAACTCCTGTGCTGCACAGGTTGCAAGACATCCCTTTTCACTTCCCAAGGTGTTTAGACCCAAGGGTTAAGTTCAGGCTCAGCTTTAAGTGATGGAGCTGTGATTTCTCATCAGGGCATCACTTCCATCCCAGTGAGGAAAAGCCTCCAAATCCACCAGCCACCTGCATGAAAGAAATCTTGCCACATCCCCTGGGAGGCCCCAATGGGTGAGGGCCCCTCTGCAGATGAAATGTGCTTGGGTGCGCTCACTGGAGGCCTGTATGGGCTTGCTGTTCGCTCCCGTCTTGTTCTAGTCACTGCCATGACAGCCCCAACTTGGCTCTGCTGCTCTGCCTCCTCTGGACAGGGCTGTCCATGAGGAATGCTCCACCACTGATGGAGCTTGGAGGTCACCCTGTCCCCTGGGCGTGCATGCATCTGGCAAACCCCAGTTTGAAGCTGCATCAGAACATGTTCTCCTTCTCACGTCCTCCTGAGTTTCCTTTTGGAGGGTTGCACCTAGATATCCCAGGGGCAAGGACACCAACCAAATCCCAAAGGACCAACTGATCCTGACCCAGATACTTATGCAGGATTCATTCAATGACCCTGGACCTTAACCCCTGTAAGCTCAGGATTTGCAAAGCATCACACAGGGGACCAGGATGCCCCACTGCTCCCACAGCAAGAGCCTTGGTGTCCTCCATGGCTCCAGGTAAAGCCTCATTCAGTTACAGCACTCAGTTCCCTCTCTGCCTGCTCAGATTCGTTTATTGGGGTTTTGTTCTGCTTTCCAGGCAAAGCAGGAAACGTTTGTTTTGTGTGAGTGTCCTTGTTTTGAGTGCCCATGCAGTGTATGTGCATGCATGCACGTGAAGGAGATGAGGCGCACCTCAAGGATGGTGCAGCTAAATACAAGTTTCCCACAATCAAAGCACATGGACAATGTGAGTTCTTGCCCAGTGGTGAGACCTTACGTGTGTCACAAACCAGAGCACAGGTCTGTGGGAGACATCAGCTGTATCTCCAGGTACATCCAGAGGTGATGGGGTGTTTGCAGTGCTGAATTATCAAGCTGTAGGGCATTACCAGCTGGTGGTTTGCTAAACTGCTGTAGCTTTTCCCCATCACTGATGCTCGGAGCTCACCTGTATCTCAGTTCCATGGCAAAAAACAGTGCACTTTACACACACACTGATGGCGATGCTGGGGTGAGTAGAAGCAGGCCTGCATGCACCAGGGGCTCCATATCCAGTAACTCAAATCCCTGACATTACTGGGATAGTTTTCTTCTTCCTGAAGTATTTTCCCTCTTCTTCTTTTAATCGACCTCTGAGAAAAGAGCAGCGTCAAAACAGGAGCTCAGATTACCCAAGTGAGTTATTACCCTGTTATGCGCAATGAGTGATTCTTTTATAGGTACAGATATGTGTAAACTCTTTTCTCCTGCAAAGGCAGCAGTTCAATAAATAATTAATGTTTCTTAATCCTGTCGCTATTTCTCTTGCTGTAAAAAATTAATTGGTTTTCCATCATCTGTTTCCCTCTGACCTGGAGGTATCTGGCGCGGCATCCATGCCCCTGCTTAAACACGCTCCTCGTAAGCTTTGTCATACCCATGGTACAGAATCTGAGTGATAAACAAACTCATCAGAGATATTAGAGGCACCTCCAGGAAGATTTAGTCATCGTAGCACTTTGCGCTTCTGCAGCATCCATCCGTCTGGGAATAATTAAGCCTCTCAACCCCTGATGAGGTAAATGCTGCGCTCGTTGGTGTGTAGACTGGTGAGTAGAGTCACAGAGAGGTTACACAGTTGGTCCCAGACCACACAGTGAGCAGTGGCACCGTCAGGAAGGGGGAATGTCCCCATTGTCTCTATGGCTCTGAGGCCGCATCACCACCGCGACACGATGGCTGCAGAAGGGGCTGCAGTTTGCTCATCGGTTCCAAGGAGCTAGAGAAACCTGTGATGTATTAAGGACTTGCTTCTGCTCTCTCATCATGTGCCAATGCTCAGACCTGCAGCCTGCATCTCCCTCAGTGGGGACACAACTAGTGATGCATGGGCACAGCTGGGATCGCACGACCAGACCAAACCTCCCTGGGGTTATCAGGGTTAATCCATACATGTCACATCACTTAAACCCTCTCACAAGCCCTGGCAGGAGCCTGCAGCCTATTTGGGCTTCACATTTGCAGCCAGTTGCTGCTTAATACACCTACACTCAGCCCTAGTCTACATCACAGCAACCCTATGCATGCCCTGATGGTACCAGATCCATCACCAGTGATAAACACTGGCAAGAAGGTAAAATTTACCCAATAATAAGAACCTTTCAGATAAATGTTAGAGAAAAGGGTGGTTTTAGGAGGAAAAAGAGTTTTTCTCTCACTGCCTGCCAATTTATTCAAAGCCCCATGGCTACCCTTGTTCCTGTAAATGCTGTAGTCTTATAGATCTTCTGTATCATAGACTCATAGAATAGGAAGGGTTGGAAAGAACCTTGAGATCATCCAGTTCCAACTCCCCTCCACCTTTCACTCTATTTGCCCCAGACTTTACAGATTGGTGAGGGAAATGGGAGACCCTTAAAGCTTCTCTGACACCTCTCAAGTGTTGGCTGCAGAGTGGCTTTGGGACACGGTGTTTGAGCCCCAGCTTATTTTAACTCTCAGCCATGTGCAGATGCTGAGCATCCCATCCACCAGCAGAGCCCACGGCATTCAGACACCATCCCTCAGGGCTCCTTTCACTCTCACAGCAGCAATGCTTTGCCTGAAGCTTCTGCTTTCCCCTTGAGATCATGCTTGCATGTCCCAAGCACTATGGCTTGCTGGAGCAATGAGCTACTGCTCCCATTTAATGGGGGGGAAAAGTGGAACTGCAGAGAGAAACTAACTGGAAAATGTGACTTTTGCACCTAATAGTTGGTGTCCTGGCTGCTCTCCATGGACTACAGAGAGACAAGCTTTTGGCACTGAGTATCTCCTATGCTTTCGCCATTGGTAGTGGCTGAAATGGCCATTGCTGCTGTTGCTTTCCCAGTGTCACCCAACTGAAAGTGGCCTGAAAGCTTTCAGTCCCCTGTGGGCTTGCGTTAATGGTGTTGCTTGCTTTGGTTTGCTGGGGTGAGGAGGGATTCAGTGGGTGCACAGATTGTGCCTGAAAGAGTTAACTGATGGGGAAAGAAGCTCCAGTTCAGCCTAGGGGAGCTAGCAAGTACAAGCACTTTCCTAATATGAAGCTTTGTTTAATTATGTCTGATGAAGGCTTCAGTGGGAGCCATCACTGCCATTGCGTTTTCTGGAGCAAATTCCTTCCCTTTTGATTTGTAATCTGCTAGAACATCCCCACCAGCACATCTTGTGCAAACAGCCCTACAGGCTCACAATGGAAAACGTGGGCTCACACGGCACGGTCGGAGCACCAAGGGTGTGACGGGGGAGGCCGGGAGGTTACAAGGTAAAGACTCATGCTCCAAATGATCTCTGCACGTGTCCAGACTGAACCCTTGCTGATGTCTGGAGGTCAGGTCCCAAATCCCAGCACAGCCAAGAGGCTTGCGCCCAGTTCAGGTGGACAGTCCCAATGGCCCCATGTGAATCAACCTGGTTGCATCCTGGTTCCTAAAGCAGTTTTACCTTGAGAGATCTCTGCAAAGCTGAATCATGGAAGCATGGAATGGTTTGGGTTGGAAGGGACCTCAAAGCTCATCCAGCTCCATGAGCAGGGACAACTTCCACTGGAGCAGGTTGCTCCAAGCCCCTGTGTCCAACCTGGCCTTGAGCACTGCAGGGATGGGGCAGCCACAGCTTCTCTGGGCACCCTGTGCCAGCACTCAGCACCCTCACAGGGAAGAACTTGTGCCTAAGAGCTCGTCTCAGCCTCCCCTCTGGCAGGTTAAAGCCATTCCCCTTGGCCTGTCCCTATATCCCTTGGCCAAAGTCCCTCTTCAGGTTTCCTATAGCCCCTTTGGGAGCTGGGGGTGCAGCCATGTGGATGGGTTCTGGGCTCAAGCACATGTTGGAACCAGGTCATGGGGAGCTTCTCATCACCCCCAAGTCCTTCTCCTCAGGGCTGCTCTCAACATCTATCACATAGGATGAATTCAAGCCTTCATCCTGCAGCAGGGATATGTTAGGAGATGTATGCCTTTTTCCAAGGCAAAGAGGGTGAGAGCAGTCACAGGAAACGTGTCTGGAGAGCTAGCAAAATACCTTGCACGAAGTGAACCCTTGATCCAGTGGTTCAAGATAATTACTATCTCTTACCACTACATCTTACTGCTAATCCTGCTTCTTTCTGTGTCCTCAAGAGGCTCAGGTTGTGGTCTTGCACCACATAGCACACAGAGATGACAGAATTTCCTGGTAGGAGCCGAGAGATCACAGCATCATTCCCCATGGGAAAACAGGTCTAGGAAACTTCTCTGAGACACAGACCTCACAGCATCACCACGCATATATTTCTATATTAAACCACAGAAGAAAAGGCATATGCTAGCATAAATAACTGCGTTTGCTCATGCTTTGCCTTTGGAATGCTTCTTCTTTTATTGCTGTTATACAATAGGAGCAACAGGAGTCAGAGTTGTAACAGTAAACCCATAGAGCATCCATCTCATTACATCTCAATTTAACTATTGCCCTTCTTCCTGCCTCTGCCCTAATGAGGTCCTCAGGTTGCTACAGCTGATGAGGAACTGGCCGTAGAGGTGTTATCCGCTCTCGCCCTGATGAAGAGCCATTCAAGGCAGAGACCAGAGAGAGCCCTTGCAAGGGCACAGCCTCGCTCTTTGTGCCTTGCACACAAACCCCTCTGGATTGTGAAACACCTCTTGGAAAGGCAGAGACAGAAATGAAACAGCCACGGGGCACTCGGGCTGGTGGATGGGTTCCAGCACCATTAGCTCATAGATAATCTTTTTCTTTCCCCTCTCGCCCCAAAATACACTGGGGCACTTTGCCAGCAATTACCAAAAGTCACTTTTTATAGCGAGGGTGTCTTCTGCAGATTTTCCTCTATTGGCTTCGTTCTCATCCAGTTTCAAGCTTCTCATCCTTTTACATTAAGGTGGAACGGCTCTACAGGCAGGGATTCCTCTCTGCCTCCCAATCACCCCAGCATAAGCCAAACCGAACACCCCTAAGGTCAGGTTATTTCTACCAGTGCAATTTGTCCTCCCTGGAATAGAGCAGAGACCTTGCAATGATTGCCTGGCTTGTGCCACTTGGGGTTTGTTTTCTGTTGACATCCTAGAGGCTAAATAGCGGGTAGGATCCTGCTCCCTCTCCTTTAAGCAGTTATTCCCTGGAAAAACAGACCCCATTAACAGCCACTGGAACAAAACCATGGAATTCACCCATGGTGCATTACCACACCGTACAAAAATCTATTGCAAATGCAGAGCTATGACACTACTTTGAGCACAGATGATGCTGCTAAAGTGCTGCCTGGCCCAGGAGCTGGCTGTGCTGTGCTTTATAATGCACCTCCAACCTGGAGAGGGGGCAAAGTGGGTCTACAAAAGCCATAGGAATCAGTGGCAGAATGTGGGGGGAACCCACACTGACAATCTCAGAAAGCCTTTGTGTGGCACCACAGACTCAATGATCACATCTTGGTGTGTGGGAGCAGCAATCTCATCTTCTGGCTGCTCATAAAGCATCCCATCCCAAATGGGTGCGATGCAAACGGCAGGGTGAGCTCATTCGTCTCAAAGAAGAATTCAAGTTAACAGGCCAAACACATCACTGTGTGTCTGCTATTTAGGTCACTTGGTTTCAGAACTTCTTTTAAAGTCTGGGGCCAGAGCCAATGCAACCAGTCTCAATCCTAGCTCTTACTTCCAGGCAGCACTCCTACCACGCTATCCTAATTTAATGACTGGTTGAAAGACAGAGGAGGCTGCTCCTATAATATTTGTCATTGACCACGTTGTGAGATCAGCAGACCTGTTAAGTACATGTCTAGCTCTAAACATTCACCTCGGTCCCTGTATTGACAGCAGTGTGCCCCAATAGTTACTAGCAAGTCTAGAAAACAGGGATGGAGAGCAACCTGAGAACATCATCTAACCTACCTTCCACCTCAAGGGTAGAGACAACTCTGCTTAATCCATGTTGGATACTTGTTTATACTGGCCTTAAAACTCACCATTGACTCCAATTCCATATTTCTGTAGGGAATCTCTTCTGGGTTTTCATTATATTTAGATGTTTCCCAAAGATCAGCTCTTTGTTCCCTTTCATCCCTTACTCATCCAATTGAGAGCGAACAGAGGGTATTTCAATACCTCACTTAAATATGTTTGCATGGCTTTAATTACTCTGCACTCCCCTGTGACTGTCCTCAATCCACAAACTGAAATTCATTTAAATCTAAGCAGATAATTGAAGCTTATTGGATTAATATCAGGTGATGATCTAATGTATTGACTAGAGATCGCTGTCTCAGCAGTAATGGGTTAGTCATCAATATGTGCATAAGAGACAGGGCATCTGTGGCCAGCTTCAACCTAGACTTACAACATCTGTATCCAGGCCATCTTCACATGCAATGTGGGCTCCCTCTGAGTCTGCAAGCACTTGTCCAATGACCAAAACCTGACAAATCCCCTTGAATCTCCATGGCTTGAACTAGAGACCCGGTCATGGAACAACGTCATCCATCATGGGAGTCTGTCACAGGAGATGAGCCATAAAAGCTGTGGATTCTCCCTTGGTTTATACCAAGGACAGACTGCTGTTGCCAAACTTGATCAGGGTAGTTTGAATTACCTCCCCTCTGTCTGATGTCAATAAAGACAGCCTAAGCCTTGAGGTCAAGCACGATGACTTTGGGTACCGGTTCATGCCGTAGGAACATGGGAATGCTTTCATACCCAGCAAAAATCTTCCCCCAGATTCCTTGCTACTTCCATCCTTAGTCCAGGCTGAGTTAAGTTCATTAAGCCCCAAGAAATGTTGTATTGCATGCTTAGAACATCAAATCCAGGAGCTCAAAAGCCACAGGGTATCTTCTGCCACCTTAAGTACATGGGGAGCCATGGGAATCTGAACGCAACCCAAATAGCCTGATGGTCTTATCCATGACGTGGGTTTAAAAGGAGAAGAAGGAAAGGGAAAGATATTAGCACACAAAATATTAAGTCATTCATATTTTCTGCAATTAATTTATCTGTCATCAATAGGCTCATAAACTATTTGACTCTATGACAGCTTGGAAAGAGAAGATGCCAACTTCTCCTGCAGGTGTGCATCTGGTTGGGAAGACATCAGCAATTGTACGTGCAGGGAGGGAGGATGATAGGAGGGAGACAGAGGGATTGTGAAATAAGATGGGAATGAAAGGGTTGGCAAAAGCACTGGCTAGCTGCGTTTGTCCTCTGTAGAGGTGGGAAGAAAGCTTTGCAGAGCCCTGGCTCCAAGCAGCATTCCCCAAAGTAGGTGGAGAGCTCTTTATTGTACAGTTTTATTGAGCTGGCTTCAGGCAATGGACCCATAAAAAGAGCCCAGGGCACTATAGAAATGGTTCAGCACATTTCCTATATTCAGTTGTGATGCTTAAAGCATGTATTCAGGGCCAGCTATCAGGTGCTTACATGCCTGTGTGGTCATAAAATGCCACTGACTTCACTAGGGTGTCGTTTCCTTTATGGTTGTTGCATATTTGCTCTTTAAAGCCTTCACCCTTGGTACTTGGGTGGTATTTCCACGCTGAGCCCATGTAATGGCCAGGGCTTTGAGGCTTGGGAGGTTTGGAATGGCAATGAAATCTTAGGACAGATCTGGTGGTCCTGGCACAGGCAGCATCATGAGTGAACCTCCTGCCTCCTATCAGGCTGGACACTGAAACTGACTGGTTTAGCAGGTCTCCAGGATTTTCCCTAGTGTTGCTTCATGGGGATGGGGATATATGACTTGAAAGCCATAGGCAGCTAGCTGTGTCCCTGCCCTGGGTGGAAAGAGCACAATGAGGTGATGGAGAAGACCTGTGGGGAGCCAGGGGTTAGGAAAAGAGCCCCACTTTGCAGGGATGCTTTCCTCACCCGTGTGCCTGGGCTTGCTTGGAGTTTGTATTCTCTGGCTCTCAGTAAGCTGAAAGTACTTGGAAAGGGAACACAGAGACTCCATAGCACTTTGAGGGGTCTCCCATGAGAAATGCTTCACAACCTCTCTTTTCCTTATGTTAAAGTGAATGGATTTGAATCATCAGCAAGGTTCCGGTGTCTTCACTGGGTTCCTCCAGCTCCCTCCTCCTTAGTAGGCAAATTGTGGGGTTGTGGCAATTTTGCACTGTAAAGCTCCAGTTAAATGGATTTCTATGGGCTTTTTGAACGAAAAATAAGATTTAGGGTTGTTAAAGAGTGAGGATGCTTAATTTCTACTGAGGATGCTTTAAACTGAGCCATAGAAGCACAGACTGGTTTGGGTTAGAAGGGAGCAGCACGCAGAGACATCTAATGGCCCCATAATATACTGCAGATGGTGTTGTTGCAATGCAAGACACGATGCCAGCATGCCTGAGTGGTGACCTGGAGGAGCCACCTTTGCAGAGGAACATCAGCAATTGCAGCCTACGGCCGGTGTGTCCTGGGAATTGCAGCCTGGCAATGCAAACAGCACGCTGATAACTCCTAGTGACTGATAACATGTTTGTCACTGATATACCCACCTCGAAACTCGGGAGGCACAACAGCTCTTGGGTTGTAGAGGCTGCAGGTCAAACCTCTGTAGATGCTGCCTATCGTTGTGATGTGAATTCTTGTCCAAGTCCAGCTCGTGCAATGTGTGGTAGGGTAGAGGGGAGGTGTAGAGATGCCCACAGTGGATCTAGAGGTAAATCCTCAATGCTGTAGGCCAAAACCCCATGCGGGATGTGCTGCCAGAGGGAGATTGAGATGAGCTCTTAGGCAGTTCTTCCCTGTGAGGGTGCTGAGGCGCTGGCACAGGATACCCAGGGAAACTGTGGTTGCCCCATCCCTGGCAGTGTTCAAGGCCAGGTTGGATGGGGCTTGGAGCATCCTGCACTAGTGGAAGGTGTCCCTGCCCTTGGAACTGGATGAGCTTTAAGGTCCCTTCCAACCCAAACCAGCCTGGGATTCTATGTCCCTCCATATGAGCATCTCTTGCCCACAGAAACCCTCAGCAAACCTCAGCTTCCTTCGGTCCCTTCAGCTCCAGCATCATATCACCCCCCCCCCTGCAAAGGGATTCAATGAAATCTGGGAGAAAGGGGAAAAGTAAAGGACCAACACAAGGAATTTCTCTCCGCAAATAGGGAAACGTCTTGAACGTGCCACTGGCGTGTTGCTGCAGACAGCTTAAGCCCAGAGAGAATTCTTTGGCAGTGACATCAATTCGGCACTAAGCAATGCATTTTCTAGGGCTGAGATTCAATTTAAAGTCTCTCCAGTGAGTGGAATGATTGAACGGTGCTTACAGAAACCAAGCCCCCAGCAAATGAGACTCCTTTTGGCAAGCTCCTGTCAGCCCATCCTTTAAAGTGGGGGTTTCAGCCTGGTTTCCACTCCAAATGTGGTGTATGTACTGATGTCTGCTAGAACTGCCTTGAACTTGGCTTTCTCCAGGCATTGCCCCCATCCACCAAAGGGAGAAGCTGGCAATGATGTCTTAAGATGCTGAGCGACTCATCCAATGCTTTGAGGACCTTTTTGTCCCTTCACCCCTTCTATGTACAAGCCAGGATGCAGCTGAAACAGCAGATTCACTCAGCACCAGGGATGGAGACCAAGAAAAGGCCCCTTTTGAGCTGTTCATCCTTGAGAAATATGGCATAGAACAACCTTTCCTTTTGGGGTAAATCATGCAGCTTTCAGCAGTGCTTTATAACCTCCCTAAGCAGAAACCTGCCTGCAAACCACTGCCTTTAATAACCCCCAGCAAATCTCTCCTCCGGAAACTGTTCCTTTGCTTTGCTTCCCTCTACAATAAAAATTGGTTGAAATTGCTGTACATTTACAGGGAGCTCTCATTGCCCATGAATTTAAGCCTAGCCTGAATAATGCTCTGCTGAAAAGGCAATAAAGAACAGTTTTGTACCAGCAAAGGAAGGGCTTAAACCTTTATTTTCTTGCTGAGTGACTGGAGTTAGGCAAATCCCATCCCCAAAGGTTTCATTGCGGGTGATGCAGCTGGAGGGATTGCCAAATGCATACTCAACAGAGGACGAGTTGGCTAAAAATAGTGGTTAGATCCTTAACTCTTGATCCAAATTAAGTCTGAGGGCAGACCTGGACCTGGTGTGAAGGGAAGGAAGAGAAGGTGCTGAGCTTAATGCTTTCTACCCTCTCTGTCCTCCCATCTCCTGCTGATTTCCTAGGAGGAAGCCTGTGGTGAGCAGAGTGTTGGTACCACCAGGTCTTTGCCTTTAAATATGGTATGATGTTGGCTAAGGCACTGTTCCACACTGGGGGTATGATGGGACATCCACAAACTTGGGATGATTTGGGCTAAAAACATACCTATGGGTTTGGTGTGCCTGGCCAGAGTCTTCCTCTTACTGGAAAAGGGGTTTTATCTCATGTGGCCATTTGCAAAGGAGATGTTTAGTCAGAGCTGGTTGCCTTTACTCTGCAGCAAAGGGAGAAGGAGACCAAGCCAGGAACTCGACCTGGCTCTTATAGACACATCTCTCCAGCTAGAATGAGCTCATCCCTAGTGATGCTCATTGGGTCTCATTCCTCTGTGGGTGTCTGTACTGAGATGGTTTGGAGGTGGTCTGTGGGTGCAGTGAGATGGTTTGGAGGTGGTCTGTGGGTGCTTTGAGATGGTTTGGAGGTGGTCTGTGTGTGCATTGAGATGGTTTGGAGGTGGTCTGTGGGTGCATTGAGATGGTTTGGAGGTGGTCTGTGGGTGCATTGAGATGGTTTGGAGGTGGTCTGTGAATGCACTGAGGTGGTTTGGAGGTGGTCTGTGGGTGCATTGAGATGGTTTGGAGGTGGTCTGTGGGTGCTTTGAGATGGTTTGGAGGTGGTCTGTGGGTGCATTGAGATGGTTTGGAGGTGGTCTGTGGATGCACTGAGGTGGTTTGGAGGTGGTCTGTGGGTGCATTGAGATGGTTTGGAGGTGGTCTGTGGGTGCATTGAGATGGTTTGGAGGTGGTCTGTGGGTG
>JASSUY010052760.1:139547-235472 GCA_032466535.1 Forpus xanthops | reverse complement strand
TGGTCTGTGGGTGCATTGAGATGGTTTGGAGGTGGTCTGTGGGTGCATTGAGATGGTTTGGAGGTGGTCTGTGGGTGGCAACCCACCCCAAGACACCTTATCTTCGTCTCTAACTGTACCTACTCACATGTACTTACTCCCTGTAAAGCACAACCCAGCTTGACAAGTTGTCTCTATTGCTTCCTCGCCTTGCTGTTATGAACTTAAGACCTAACACATAGAAATGCTGGGAAATTGGTAATACTGAGTAGGTTGACATAAAAGAGCAAAACCCCATTTAGCCAATAACTCACCTCTCTCCCACAAACCCCATTTTCCCTGCCTTGTGCTTCAATAACTTCAACTGTTTTGTTTGTGGAGTAATTTGGGTAGAAAAGGGGGAAAGAGGGGAGGGAGAAAAGTCGCTTGAAGTCAAAGGCTCCAACATGTGTTGTTGGCCGGTTGGATTCAAGAGGAAGGGTTTAGGCTTCCCGTGGGAGCTCCCTTTCACAGCTCTCCCCTAATCCTCTGGAAATCGCCTGTTCCCTACAGCTGTTGGCTCCCCAGATGAACTATGTGTTCATCATTCCTGGCTGAGCTGATGGGGCTGCCTCAAAGCCTCCGGCTCCATCCTTCGGTCCACTTCAATCGCCTTCGGAGGAGCCCCAGCCCTTTTGAAGCCCACCGGCCTCCTCCCAAGACGCTCCCCACTCCATCCCTTTTCATCTCCCTATGCCACCCCCGTTTGGGATGCGCTGGGAGGCTCCGGTGTCGGGTGAGAAAGCAATTACAAATGAAAGCGAGATTAAGCAGAAGCTGTTGTGACAAATGCTGCCGAAACGGTTTCGGGAGCAATCAGCTGCAGCTGCCAGCCCTATGGCAATGGGGAGAACCACAGGGCCCGGTGGGACCTCAGTATGAAAGCTGGAGCCCTGCGGCACAAGGGGGAGATGATGGACCGGGGCAGCTTCGTGTCACACAAATGGCTCGTAATTAACACAATTGGGGAGTTTCTCCACATTTGTCTGCCTCCATCCCCCCGGCTGGGCTTGTGCTGGAGGGTTCCAACCCATCTAATGGATGGCTGGCAGCTGCTGAAAGACAGCTCTTGCCTGGTGCTGGGAATCACTCCGGGTTCACCTAGCCTGGGCCATGCGATTCCTAAATGGTTTGCCATGGCACCATGTCACCAAAACACACCATGTTCATCCGCATGCGTGCTATATAGGATGTGAAAAACCCTTGATGGGCTTCACGTGAGATATTGAAGAGTCGATTATTCATGGAAGGAGGAGGGATGGGGTTTGGGAAGGCATTCCTAACGCACGCATTGCTGGAAGGTTCCTATGTGTCTGCCCGTGCATGGCTTGGCCCCACTGGGTGGGTATGGCTGATGGAGCTGAGGTGTGAGATGGATGGTGTGTGCACTGCAAGAGGGTGCAATGACATTCCACGTTCCTAATGACACATTCCTTAATCATGTCACTATGGAGGAGCAGGCTCGTCCTTGTGTGTAACCCTTGTCTTACACAGGCATCGGATGAGCCATGAGTGAGAGCTGTAAGAAATATCAATCAGCATCCTGAGTATGGCTTTTCCCCCACATAAATCACAGTTCAGGTGTAATAAGTGCCCTGGGAAAGGGAGGGGAGGAACAAGCACATGGACAAGTGGACCCCTTGTATATTGGGCTGTTCATCTCCTGGGGTGATTGACATTGGGGCCCTGATTGCCAAGGCTTGGAGACCATGTAGTGCCCACAGGAGGTCACTGGGGTGGATATGCTGCTGGGAATCTCTGGCAAGCTAAATGTGGGAAGTGTGCAAAGTGATGGGCTTTAGTGGCTCATAGAGAAATGAAGCAAAACAAAGCAGAGGGATGGATGTTAAGTCTGGAAGAGAGAAGCATCACCTTTGCAATAGGTGACCATCAGGAGGGAGGCCAATCCTGCTTGCGTGCTGACAGAGTCAAGATGAAGACAGCATCCTTGTCTTCTCTCGGACATCCAGCTGCACGCAAAGGGAATAGCAGGTTGGATTATGCTTAGAGCTAGTATCAGCTCTTACATTACAGATAGTATTAAAAGTACTGGCTTTTAGCCTGCAGCTATGGGGAAGCCTTGCCTTGATGACCAAGGCATGGCCAAAGCTTGGTAGTCCTGTGGGATTATCATAGAATCATGGAATGGTTTGGGTTGGAAAGGGGCTTAAAGCTCATCCAGTTCCAATCCCTTCCCATGGGCAGGGACACCTTCCACTAGAGCAGCTCACTCCAAGTCCTTGTGTCCAACCTGGCCTTGAGCACTGCCAGGGATGGGGCATTACTGATCATATTGCATACATTATGAGACGTTTGTGCTTCCCTTTTCCTTCAGACTGCAGGTTTTGTCCCGGGGGGGCAGATACAGACCACATCACTGTGGTGAGGTGTGCTTCCCTTTGGGCTCTGCGCCTCAAGGCTTGCAGCATCCTTCCGTTTTGGCTTCCCCCCCCCCCCCAATTCCTAAAGTCAAAGGGATGCTCAACCTTCCCACATGTGCATCCCTCTCCCAACCTCCCTTTTCCCCCCTCCATCCTCCTTCCATCACCCCCAGGTCCCTTCCAGCTGCTCCCTCCATCTCCCTCTTGAAGCATCACGTCAAAACACCATTAGCTCATCCCCGGGCAGCCTGGCTCCCATTCCCAGCCAAGGCATCCTGCCTGGGACTTTGAAGCACCCGCTAGGACAGCTGGGCCCTGCCACAATCCCCTCGGCCCTTTGGGCTAAGCTGGGTGTTTTAAAATAACCCCCCCCTCCCCTGCCCAATGGTGACAACTGCTCCATTATTTTAGATGCTGCTCATGGACCCGCCGTGTAACCGGAGCCCGGGAAGGAATGGGAAGTGATGGGCAAAGGGGGCTGGGGATGGGGACAGCCCTGAGGCGCTTTCACCCCTGTTTCTCACGAGGAAAAGTCCTCTTTGTATGTGAACGTTGCAGCACCAAGGGGATGAGAGGCTGGGAAGCAGGCATTGTGCTGCAGTCCTGCTCTAAGGGTGGGTTTGAAGCTCTCCAAGGGATGCTCAAGGTTGGACACAGGGGCTTGGAGCAAGCTGCTCTAGTGGAAGGTGTCCCTGCCTATGGCAGGGTTGGAATTGGATGAGCTTTAAGGTCCCTCTCAAATGAAGCAATCTGGATTTGATGGTTTAGGGCTCACTCAAAGGCAACGGTGACTCCTCACTGGGGATGGAATACCTTACGTTGTGCCTCAGTTTCCCCATTTGTTATATAGGGATGTGATGCATGGTGCAACCCTAGGGAAGGATGCGGAGGGACCAGTTTAGAGCTGCCCTTGCTAAAACCAGTGCCTTTAGCAGGGAGAGGGCCGTGGTGGAGCACCACAAGGACCTTCTCACCGGCAGCACAGGACCTGGTCCTCCCTGCATCCCTTGAGCATCCTTCCGTGGCAACCTCGGAGCCTTTCTGCGAGCCCTCAGCACCACCTAGTGTTCCCAAATTACCCAAGGCTTCATTTCTGCACACCCGTGTCCAGCCACACCGCGCGATGCCTGGTCCCCAAGCATCCTGCATCCATAAGGACCCCGACCCCAATTCCTGCCTATTCTCCCTTTTAACCACACAAACCCCTTGTTCAAGCTCCTTGGTGTGAAGGCTGTGCCCTGAAAACCCAGCACCCACTTCCCACTGCCCTCCTAAGGCTTTCTTCTTCATAGGCATGGATATCCAGGGCAGGCTGAAAAGCTTCACCAGCCCCGAGCTTGGGGAGATGCAGGTTTGTTGCACATGAGGGCTGTATTTCCATTGCTAAAGGTGAGTAAATATCAGTATTTGAACTCCCCATCGGGTTTTGATGGATTTTAGCATTGATTGGGATGCTCAGAAGTATGATATATGTTTGCTTAGGAAGCAGGGTTGGAGCTGGAGTGCTGGGGAGGAGAACACGGGGCACAGATTACAAGGGTGATAAATATGGGAAGGAGGAAAACCAGCCATCAGCATTAACAACACTTCCCAAACCCAATTTAAACAGCAGTGTTAACACATCAAGGTGATGAGCTTAGCTCCGCATCCCGCGGCTCCTCACAGTTCCACATCCCGGATAACCTCAACACCATCTATAGGCGTTTATTCCAGCTCCAGGTGCTGAAGATCGACGAATACTCTCTCTTTATCCCAAATAACGCCCGCTTGTTTTAATAGGTGACATGGGTATGAGCAGCAAGAGCAAGCCGAAGCGGAGGGAGGTGATTCCTCCCTCGGCCACGGAGATGTGCCCTTGCTCCACTCATGGCTCAACGGCAGCTTGAAAGCGGAGGGGGGAAAGGCCCCAAACCACATCTCTGGGGTGGGTTTTAGTGTTTCCCCTCTCCCTGCACCATGTCCCCGGGACAGAAATGGCCATTTATTAAACTGAACCTCTCCTGCCTGCTCCATGCAGTGTCTGAGCCTCCCCTGTGCAGGATGGAGCTGGTTTCAGGGCATCGTCTCCCTCCTTCCTTGCTCTTGCAGCAGCTGTAGGTTCTGTTTTCACCCTGCTCACCCCCATTACAATTACAGAGCTTTGCCCACTTTGTGCTCAGCTTTGGGTGCAGTCACTTTAACCTTTACCCTCCACCACCTTCCCCTGTACCTCCCTTTTCACTGTTTCCTTGCTCTCTGCCATTGCCTTTATCTGGCTACACTATTCCCTTTTTAGTGATCTTCTGTCCCTTATTAATGCTATTCCCTCATCCAAGCATGCTGCAGGGCTGGCATCCAGCTGGGAATGATGCAGCTTCAATCACATCATGGCCAAACTCTCCCTGCTTTCACTTAATTCCGGTCCCCTCTCGCTTCTTTCCACCCAAACAAGGTCTCAATCTGTTCTGGGGGGGCTGTAATAGAAACCTTTGGGGTGGTTTCTTCACTTGGGCTGCCTTTCTTTGCCTTAGAGTGATCCCTTTCTGGTCCAGCTGTGCACGGATGCTGTTTGCCGTGTGCAGCTGCAGATGTGCTGTATCAGATTGATTCACCTCCTCATTTGGCCATCTGGAAACCTCATTCCTCAATGTCTTTGCGAAGGAGGAGGGTGTTTGCAAGGGTAAGGCCACATTTTGTGCAGAGTTCAATGAGTCCTTCTCCATCTCCTTTGCTAATTCCCAGTTTGTGCATCCTCGGGGCTCTTTTCACCCCCTTCATGCCCTGTTTGGGGACTAAAGCTGTCACAAGGAGGAGTAAATGGTGCTGGTGGGAGCTTGGAGGTAGCTACAGATCTCTGCCTCTTCTGCTGCAAGGTGCTTCATCATCCCTGCCAATCTGGGTTGGATATGACAGGTAAGGGCTCAGCCAATGGGAGGATGCTATGAAAGGATCTTTCCCTGGGTACCAGGAAGGATGATGGGACAGAGCTTTGCATCTATGGGAGGATGAGGCATGCAGCCGTATTCCCACTGATATATTGCCTGTGGTGGGTGCTACATTGGGCACCCGCTTATATAGA
Organism: Forpus xanthops; assembly: GCA_032466535.1. NCBI lineage: Eukaryota > Metazoa > Chordata > Aves > Psittaciformes > Psittacidae > Forpus > Forpus xanthops. Next base: position 230,015 of record JASSUY010052760.1, on the reverse strand, counting down.
CAGGTTTCATATGCTCCCATGCATGGATGCAGGATGGGGGGGAAGGAAAACAAGGTGTAATTCATTATCTTGGCTGGAAAGCACATTGATCCCCCAGTGAGGGACCACATAAACCTCTGTCTGGGTGAGTGTGCCCGGCAGCTCTCCAGATGCAGGCAACTGTGCAGCTCATGGCTCTTTCACCCATCCTCCCTGCCAGCACATGAAAACAGGGGAACTGATTTCCTGCCTCTGACATTCCATCATTCCTCCCATTTCTCTGAGTGATTAAATCAGAGCCATTCCCAATCGCATTCACGCATCGCTGCCTCCATCCTCCTGCATCCTCCAGCCTGTATCTAATGCTGCATCCTTGGAGACTGCAGGTACCAAAGCATATACTCTCCAAATGGCATCCCGAGCTGTTTCCCTTGGCAGCAAACTCAACCTCTGCTTTCCTGCTCACTGCATTGGCATGTCAGTGTGAGAATGCTGTGTGTTGTTGTTTGCTGTCAGAGGTCCTATGGGCAGGTTTAGGGGCTGCAATTCCGCATGGGATAGGTGGGGAGAAAATAGACACCAAGGGGTGGGAAATAGAGATGGCCTGGACACAAAACAGCTTTTTGAGGCCTCAAAATTCCTAGAAACAGGAACTGTGGGTTTTTTCCAGGATTGATGTGGTGCAATAAGACATAGAAAAGGTGATGAGCAGTACTTGAGCCCTATGTTGGTTGTTTTGGTTGGGTGCTCAGTGCAGCATTGGTGACCCATCTCCAATGGTAGCCCAATGTCCGTGGCTGGTGAGAAGCAAAACCTTGGGCACAGCTTAGGTGAGTTATAGGCTTTACATCTGATTTCCAGGCTATTTAAGCAATTGTAAGGGCTTAAAGTGACTGAGCTCTAGTGAAGACGCAGCTATAGAGACTGCTTTGGCTATTGGTGTGTTATTCCCAATGAGGCAAACGGCTGCTCTGGAGCATGGGAAGTGACACATACTGCTGAGGCTGGATTCTGTTTACCCCAGCTCCGGGATGGGCTTTACTACAATGGATATACGTGGAGAGCTTATTTGTTTCCTTATAGTAAGATCCATGCCCCCATACACACACACACCCTGCGGTTTGGTTCTGCAAATATTTGATGGTGTGGATTTCCTGGTAGCGAAGAATGCCCAAGAGCAGAGCCCTCGAGGGCAGCAAACTCCCATTTCAGAGCCAGGTTTGAGAGGAGCTATGGGATTTGCGTTCCAGGTCCTACAAGTAACGGCTGAGATTTGAGGATGGTGTTTTTGGGGCTTCGTTTGCATTTGTGTTTTTCCATGAGCTTGCACAGAGGGAAAGCGACTCCTCAGTTGGATAAACCCTCTTGTTTCCCTTCCATTTATCTCTCAATGGCAGCTTCAGGTATAGTGTGTTTTGGGGATAACACCTCTGGTGTAAGCACCAATGCATTCCAGGGCTGATGGGACACAGGTTAAAACAGCATCAGGCTCCCAGGGCTATCACGAATCAATTGAATGGAGGAACTGCCTGACTAGAGAAAAGGAATGCCTTCAGCTTGGCTTTTGCCTCTGGAGTATTTGAATCACCCCACCTGAATAAACACGCCTGGTTTGGGCATCCAACCCCATCACTGATCCAATCCTTTGGGATGCTTCTTCCTTCCCACCTCTCGGAATGGATATGTTAATGGATAATGATTTTTACAAGAAGTCACCTGTTCAAACAGGACAGGGCAGGGGAATAGCTTTGGTTTTAATACATCAAATGATAGCAGTGAAGGAAGATTGCCAAAGAGCCCTTCTGCACAAGGGTGGACACGTGGAACAACTAAATTCAGCTTCCTCACTGTGCATTCCCTGCTGCAGGTGTATTTGTTCTAAGGGGTGTAAGCAGCTCCTCTGTGAAAGGGAGTTAAAGCCAAGGCTGTTGCACAGAGGGCTCTGTCAGTGCTTCTCTTACAAAGAGCTATAATAACGCTTACCTCTGTCCCAAGGGGACAATTAGGGGTTAATTATTTAACATCTCTCACAGGGATGGAGATGAAAGTGGGAAGTATTCTAAGGAATCAACTATATTTTATAAGGGGCCTGATCCGAGAATTCCTGGTTGGAATATGGGTGATGAGCAGGGGATCCTCGGAGGAGCGTCCATCACATCCTTCATGACCATGGGAGCACAGAAAACGAAGCCCTTTGGGGAAATGAATGTGTTTTGCAGTGTTCTGTGGTTGGGGCTGTGCTGAGGGATGTGGGGACCTGGGATGGGGGTGATGCCCCATAGAGCCTGTGCAAGGTGAGTGAGGGAGCAGTCTATAGGGGATGAATCATTGCAATGAAATGTGAGAAAACAATGGGTTTTGAGGGGGGAAAAGCCCCGAGGGAGCCGGTTCTTCGAGGCAGGGATGAGTTTTGGGGCAGAAAACTGCAAATCAAAGCACCCGCTGTGCCCAGGGGTGTGGATTATTGATGTGTTTGGGGTGACCCTTCCCATCCGACTGGGATTGTGAGGCTGAGAGCACCCAGGGCGGGCAGGGAGGAGGCAGGTCTTGCAGGCAGGGGAGGAGCACAGCTTACCTGGGCGCAGGTGCTGCAGCAGGATCACGGGCACAGGTAGGATTCCATGGACCAGGACTGGTGTGGGAAGGGGGTTCCTATTGGGAAGGGGCTGGGGAGGGGGGGAAAAAGTCACCTTGGGCCATGGGAATCACCCCTTTTGCTAGGAAAGGAGGGGAACAACCCCCCCCCTGCCTGCCCTTTGGATGGGTAAGGATGGGGGACCCCAAAAGTTGGCATGCTCTCCCCATAGAGAAGGAGAGGAGTGGTTGGGGTGGGTGAGCCTGCCCCCATCCCCATAGGAAAACAAATTGTGGGGGGAGTGGGCTCTCTTCTCCTGGACCCACCCCAATGGGGTGTCCCACTGCCCTGGGGTCCCCATAGCATGAGGCACAGGGGGGTTTACTGCTGTCCCCTGCTTCGGTGGGATGCGATGGGGCAGCCCCATGAACATGCAGCAGCATCGCCAAGGAGGAAGTGGAAAAACAAACACTATGGGGCTTAAAGGCAGGAAGAGAGGAGAGTGGGACAGGTTGGGGCCAAGTGGTGCCCCCCAAACCCTCCCAGCCCTTGACACTCCCAATCAAATTGCATGCAAAGGCTCTGCCTAAAAGCTAAGCTCAAATCACTGCCGCGGACACCCAAGCAGAAACTCCCTCCCTGTAGAACTTCCCAGAAAGGTCTCCTTTAATGCCCCAAAAGGAAGAGTCCCAGAGCACTGTAGGGAAAGGCTTTTCCCTCCTTCCTACTTCCTAGCTGTTGTTACAACTAACAACATCTCCTTTGTGCAGCACCGGGTGCAGGCGCCGAGGCATGGGGTGTTTGCAGAGGTCTATGTGTGGCAACCTCAGGTATCTATTAAACCCAGGGGTAACCACAGCACCCAGCAGGTTGAGCCTGATGTGTTGAAGGTGAACAAGTGGATATATGTGCGATACATTGCAATGGATATGGTTTCTTTAGTCACTCGGGAAGGGATGGAGAAGGCGTTTAGGAGGAGCGCTTTGTATCACAAATACAGTTTGAGGCTGAGAACTCAACCAAAACCCATTTTTGCTGTGTTGCTGGTGGTGGTAATGCCAGATTTGAGTCACTGTTTCATGTCGGGACTTGTGAGGTAATAGGGGTTGGAAGAGTCAGGGCTCTTCCATCACCGCACATGGCAGAGCTTGGCTTGATGAATCCCATGGCATCCACCACCTATGGCACCACACGAAGGCAAAGAAAAATGGCTCTAAAGGGGTTAACACTCATTTCCCAAACCAGATCAGTTTTAGTCAGACCTCATTGCCTTTAAACCACAAATAAACCAATGCGGGTCACAAAGAGAAGCCAAAAGGTGACAAAGTGCCCACTCCGAGCTCTTGTAATTGAGATGGCTTTGGGCAATTTGTTTTCTTTCTCAGCTTTCCCTGCTGGGCTCTAACTCAGAGCTGCTTTTGGTTGCCAAGGGTAAGGATGGAGAGCCCAAAGCAAGGACTTATAAAACAGAGGGATAAATGAGGCAGTATCAAGAAGCAGGCAGAGAGCAGTATAACCTTTCCATCACCAGCTTTTCGGTCTCTTTTCAGATGGGTCCATTGTGTCTATTAAATAGCCGTCAGGTCCAACATCCCAAATTTGAGGTTTATCTCCCAGGTTGAAGTTCCACATTGACCTTATCCCGAGACCTTGGGTTTTGGTTTAGCTCAGTCTATTTCAGGTGTCGGGACCTGATGGTCCTTCAGATATCCCCCAGCAATTGAGCCTAATGGGTTCCAATGGTGATGCTTGATAGTTTTTAACCCAGGTCTAAAACCCCTGGGGACCCTTTAGAGGCAGGAAAGCTGTTTTCCTGCTTTTGCAGACCTGGTCAGGCTCACGAGTGTTAGCAATGAGGACTGTGATTGCTCAGTGTTGCGGTGAACACTCCCCAGTGCAGATGGAGGCAGTGATAGAAGGAAAACTGATGATAATGGGATGAAATGGTTCGGAGAGGGGGTTTAGCCTGACATTAATGCATTAGGGATCCAGCTCCCAGGGGAGCTAATGGAAGTGCTGCTATGATTACAAGTGTCTCTGCAGACAAGGAAGACAGTGCTGGTAATGGAGTGAGCAGCAACTCGAGGCCTCCTGGGTGTCTCCACTGCCATCATTCTGCCCATAGAGACGTAGTTATCTCCCCTCCATGTTGTCTTCTCCATTCAGCCTCCAAGGTAGAGCATTGAGGGGTTATGAGCAGACCCAAACCACATCTACAAGGTTGGAAATAGCTTCCTTATTTCCAGCACCACACCTCAGTGTTATTCCCCAGCTCAGCCTTTGTCTTTATTGCAAGCCAAGACACTTCCCTTCTCCACTGAGTCAGTGTTTCCATGGGGAGCATCGCTGTCACCCCAGAGCCAAGCAGCAGGTCCCGTGGTGAGCAAACCAGCCCTGATGAGTCTGAACTGCCTCATCTACCGGGGCTGAAGGGCAGAATTAACAGCAGGAGCTGTTTCCAATGGTGGACTTTAAACTGTGATTTCCAAGCTGGGCAGAAGAGAAGCGATGCTCCAACGTTATCGTCGCTCTAATAAAACCTTTCCAAAGAAGCCAATGTGACCTTTGGAAAACTCCAAGGGTCCAGGGTTTAGGTGGAAAGAGATAACATGTGGCTGCTACAGTAGGGCAAAAGCAAGTGAAAGCCTATTTGGGCTCCTCTCCATGCTCCTTGCTGCTCCAAGCACTTCCCTGGGTGGTTGGGTGTGTGAGCTATAAACCAAGAAGAAACCAGCTCCACTGGGAGGTGATAAGAGCAGATGAAAGAGTAAATCATTAAGCCAGTGCAGTGCACAGCATTGTAATAACCAGAGGGCAAAGTGCACTAATTACAAGCCAGCAGGGACGTGGGTATGTTATTAAACACAGGTTGGAAGAGAAGGGGAAAGCCAGGCAGCGAGGGGATGCTCTGTAATGGTTGCTGTTGCTCTCAAGCCACAGCATCAGCTGGGCCTTGAGCTTTTTCTTTTTCCCAGTGTGATTGATGTCAAAGACTCATTGCATTTGGAGCAGGGGGGTGTTACAGAATGGATTGGATTGGAAGGGACCTTAAAGCTCATTCATCTCCATCCAGCAGGGACACCTTCCATAGAGCAGCTTGCTCCAAGACTCTGTGTCCAACCTGGCCTTGAACACTGCAGGGATGGGGCAGCCACAGCTTCTCTGGGCATCCTCATAGGGAAGAGCTTCTGCCTAAGAGCTCACCTCAGTCTCCCCTCTGGCAGTTAAAGCCATTCCCCTTGTTCTGTCCCTACATCCCTTATCCAAAGCCCCTCTCCAGGTTCCCTGCAGCCCCTTTAGGCACTGGAGCTGCTCTGAGGTTTCCCCTTAAGGAGCATTCTCCAAACGAGAGCTGTTTGCTCCAGGGCACTCACTGCTGAAAACAAACCAGTTTTGTTTGGGTTTTCCCCCTGTGCTCACCTTTTGCATGTTCCCAGAGGAGGAAGAGAAGCAGGAGGCAGAATTCATCTGGTCACAACATCCCAGATACTGGTGAGCCATCGGGCAGGACAGCAGCAACCCCAAAACCGGCCCTGTTGTTGCACTGAGCTCACCCCATCTCACACCAGCCAGGGTATTCCTTCTCCATGTAAGTGACCTTCAACTTTCTCTGCTTTGATTAATCAACATATCATAGAATCATAGAACCCTTAGGGTTGGAAAGGACCTTATCCTTTAGATCTTCCTATTTTGACTGCATCAGTCTCATGTGGGAAACTAAAGGTCCCGTTAAATATGGCTTAAAAATAAAACTGCTGGAGCTAGGTCATGGAGTTACATCTATTACTAAGTATTGCAGTAGTGTTGGAAGTATGGGGTTAATATGGCATCGTATGGCTGCAGTGTCTATTTGGTATTCCGGGATGGGTTTAGTTGTCTTTATCCTGATGTTATACCAATGTGCGTGTGATGGGATACTCTGCTCACCCAGAAATGCTCCAGCCATCTCCCTGGTTCACATGTGCTTCTCCCTTAAAACCACAGGGATACACCTGGATGCTCTGATTCCCTGCTTGTCTCTTCCCAAGTTCTAAACAGCCTATTGTGTTAATGCACTGGACTGTGCTGGCGTTGCTGGTGAGCAGTACCTTGCTTTGATTGCGGGTTTAATTACCCAGTGTCAATAAAACTCTCCCTTTAAATCACACCTGCAAAGCTGCTGAAGAGCAAACAGCATTTCCATGCACACTGGATTAAATCCCCTGCTAAATGTATTGGCATGAACCCCACTGTGTTAGCTCATAGGTGTTCTGCTACCAACCCAGAGCAAGCTGCAAGGACATCAGCCTTGACTGCGTGTCGCTGCATGCACTGGGGTGCTGTTTGTATGGGGAGGCAATGTTTGCTCACCGTGAGCTGTGGGATTAGGTGGCTTGGTTAAACCAGTTCAATTCAGGCAGGTTGGTTTCAGGGGCTTTAGCAGGTCTGATCTAACCCAGCGCGTTTTCCTGCCCAGGGACAGCTTCTGGGAGATGGTATCTGCACACAGGCAAGCTCTGGGGCTTCAAAGGGAGAAACAAGGTGTCCTTGGGACAACCTGACCTGAAATCAAAGCCTCCCAGAGGCCACGTTCATCTCATGCCCCAATGGTCCTTTATGCAGGAGGCATGTAACAGCAGAAGTGGTGGAGAGGCACAGGCAAAGAGAAGCTGTGGCATTGCTAAATGGAGAGGGAAGTCCTAGGCACTGGCAGCAGAGCCTTTACTATCGATTGAAGCATCCTAATTGACCAGCTTGACACAACTGACCTGTGAGGGCACCAAGGCAGGTCCCCAAAGGTGCACTGGAGCCCACAGGACAGAGTTAATTGTTTCTCTACCTAATTAAGCAAAGCAGTAAATGGCAAACGGGAGCTGGTTGGGTTAGAATTGCTCCAATTCGCCTAGGAAACAGGTCCTGGCTCCCCTGCCTGGCTTGGTCATGATCCTGGGATGCACATGGTGCAAATCCCGGCTCAGTGATGCTCCATGGAGAGAAGAAGGGATGGGAGGAGACGCTAAAAAGCCCACTTTTGAAGGGGACTCCCCATTCTTCCCATCGTTATGCCAAAGAACTGGTGTAAGTTGTATCGTGACGTGGCTTTTTCTTTGCCTTGCAGACAGAGGAGGTTGTCAGGATGGCAAACTTCAAGGGTCACGCGCTTCCGGGCAGTTTCTTCCTGCTCTTTGGGCTTTGGTGGTCAGTGAAGTACCCACTTCAGTACCTCAGTCAGAAAGTGAATAAGAAATCCCAAAGGATTTATTGCTTCCAGCGTGTGGACGCCATCGAAGGGGGACTGAAAATCATCTGTGCTCTCATAGGTAAGGGTTATGTTTCAGTGGCTATGCTGGTTTCCCAGCCTGTAGTGATGACTGAACTGGAGCCCTTACTCATAGAAACTACATGTGGAAGGATGAGTCTTAGATGTTCATCCTGTCTTGATCTCTAGTAAAGTTTGATGTGAAAGGGCCAAGTCTTGTGTCCCTTTTCAAACTGAGCTACCATTAATATAACCAGCCCTGATTTTGATATCCAGGCCTTTCTCCTTCATGCAAAACCAACCCCTCTTGCTTCAGATCCACCCCAACAGCAATGAGTCGAGTCAACCATCATTGCAAATAAGGCATGAGGACCACATGCTCTCATGTGTCCATGCAGGGATGCTGGCAGAGCAGTTTGTCCCGGATGGTCCTCACTTGTACCTCTACAGCGGGGAGAACCACGACTGGGTGAAGCTGATGAACTGGCAGCACACTACCATGTACCTCTTCTATGGCCTCTCTGGGGTAGTGGATGTCTTCACCTACCTCTCCCCAGTGGTGCCACGGGGTCTGGATCGCCTCATGCTGTCTGTGGCTCTGTTTGTGGAAGGTTGGTCCAAGGCGATGCTGTATTTGGGGAGGGATGCTGAAGGGTGAGTCAGAAAGGGACCAGAGTTTGCCAGGCTGAGATATTGCCCTGAAGATAGTGCATACTGTAGGTGATGTATTATTAGAGCAAGATGAGAAATACAGGCATCAATAGGTCTGGGCTTTGCGTGGTTTGGGGTTCCTGGGGTGACAGCAGCACAAAGCAGCAGGCTGATTCCTCACCATGATAAATGGCTGGAGGATGCTGCCTTTATCTTCCATCTACAGAGCTGTTTGTGTGCCTGTGTTCCCCCCGAGAGCCATCAATTGCACTGCAGGCATCGTCACCCTCATCTGTTTGCATTGCACGTGGCAAACTCAAGTGACTTGTTCCAGTTTCAACACATCATGGGTATCACTTTGTCTTCAGGCTGTCTTGCAAGCCACGAGTCAGGATTCCAGGCCCCTCTTGGAACACACAGGCAAAAGACACTGGGAAATGAAGGTCTTGCTTATGTAGAAGAACCTATTAAGGAAGACATTGCTCTTGTTATTTTCCCTTCCCTCATCCCAATGGGTTTCCAAGCAGAAGGAGCAGCTCAACAGGAATCATTTGGTACAGGAGAAAAGGAAATCAGTGTTTACAACTCCCAAGATCATGGTGAGGTTTTAGCAGGACACAGAAGGAACCTGACCATGAGGAAAGGGTAATCAGAAGAGGTGAAGAAAAACACCTCTGTTCTCTGGTTTTGGTCCCCACATTGCTCAGATCCTCCTGCCGCAAGTTTGAGCATCGCATCCCTCAGGGATGGTGGGATGCCAGGAGGCCCAAAGGGATGATGCTATGTGGAGAGCCTTGTTTTCATGGTGGCCTGCCTCAGTTTGCCAAGCAGAGAGGTGATTCCCCCTTCCAGGGCTCCATGCTCATGGTTGGTGTCACTAACTCTAACCTGGTATTTTGAAGGTTGTCTCTTTTATTACCACGTCCTTCACCGCCCGATGCTGGACCAGCACATCCACTCCCTGCTCCTCATCGCCGTCTTCGCAGGGGCCTGCAGCACTATGATGGAGGTCTTCCTGCAAGACAACATTGTCCTGGAGATATTCAGAGCTGGTCTCACCATCGTCCAGGGAACGTGGTTCTGGCAGGTGGGTTCTCTGATGGAGCAAGGCAATGAGGTAGGAGAGCAGTAGGCAAAGAGGAGCAGAAGCTATACATCATGCATCAATCACACATCTCTGAAGGATGGTTTTGCCAGGCTCGCTTCATAAATATATCATAACCCCAGTGAAATATGCTTATCGTTGGTCATTCTGCTGCTGAAGCTGCTGCTTGTCTTGGCTTATGGCTTCTCCCATTGAGTGGAGAGGATCTAACAACCAAGTCCTAATTGCTTAATGTGCCTAATGCACCCTTCAGCACTCCCTCTGGTTTAGTGGAAAGATGCAAACCCCACCAAGCAGTAAAAGGGCTGAGTTAAAATACAGCCAACTGCTTGCTTTGGTAGGAGGTGGACAGGCAAAGAAACCAGGGGGAGAGAAGCACTCCCAACATTAAGGTGCCAAAGAGGAATGTGGTTCCCTCCTCTCTCTCAGCTGCCCTAGCTCAAACCAGGCTTTATTCAGAGGTTAAAGACTGGGCTGAGCTAGTAAAGTGCTAAACTGGGAGGTTTCAAGGAAGGATAGGAGTCTGCAATGCAGTGGGACTGTAGCGGTGTGGGTATTGTACAGAATAAGAGATACCATAGGAGCAGACTTGCTTTGTGGGGTCTCTCATTACAAGGCTGGACTTCCACTGTCCACTTCCACTACCATAGTCAGGGCCCAAGTCAACACATGGACCACGGTGATGACAGAGATGGACACAGAGCAGGTACATTGATTTCTTTTCCGCGGGAGGTAATCCATTGCTTGTTCCACCCAGGTTGGTGTCGTGCTGTTCCAGCCATGGGGAGGCCCAATGTGGGATGAGAAGGACCACAACAACATCATGTTCCTCACCATGTGCTTCTTCTGGCACTGGGCGGCCGCTGTGGCCATCCTGGCTATAAACTATACTCTCACTTACTGGTATGGCTGGGGCAGGGGTTTGGGCAGGAAGGGATGGGCATGGCTGGAATGGGATGCGGATGGAGTACAAAGAGCTGAATAAGCAGCTCCTCACTACAGCAAGTCCCAGGGCACAGTCCCAAGGGTGCACATTATGTGTTGAGTGTACAGAATGCAAAGCAGTGTCAGCCAGAAGCAGGGGTGTTAAACGTGAAGTCAAATAACAGAGACCCCGAAGCTGTGCCTGGAAGTCACACTGTGGTTTTGCTATGCACCGTGCGCCAGAAGTCAAACTATAATTCAATAGAGCAATCAAAGCTTTACCAGGACTCCCTGGCACCTTGTCCTGTCCTTTGCAAGGATTTGAAAGCTGTTGGCAGTCACTGAGAGCTACAATGGTGCTGTCTGATGGCTAAAACAGCACCAGTCCCCAGCATGGCTTTTCCAAGTGGATGGAAGGGGACGTTATCCCACTTCCAGGGGTGCTCCCATGGCCAATGAAGCTCTAAGGGATGCTCATGGACTTGATCTTAAAGGTCTTTTCCAACTTAGTTATGGCTGCAGTGGTCAAGGCTGGGTGGATGGGGCTTGGAGCAAGCTGCTCTAGCAAAAGGTGTCCCCATGGAAGTGGATGAGCTTTAAGGTCCCTTTCAACCCGAAACATTCCATGATTCCATGGCTGACAGATGGGATAGTCTATGCAAGCAAATAGACGTTAAAGAGAATAAACCCCCCTCAATTCCCACCCAAAGAGCATTTTGGGAGCTCCATCGCAGTTCTGCATACTTTCTGTATTCAGTACAAGTGCACTGTCCTGCTAACAGTGCTTTATTGCCTGTGTGTTCCAGCTGCATCCAGAGGTGCAGGGTGGGCAATGGGGAGCCCTACATCAGCCTCACAGTCCGACAGCAGAAGTGCGACACGAGCTCCCAAGCCAACTTCTTAAGTGGATCTGATGAAGAGTGAAGCAGGAGCAATCCCCTGCTCCAGATACATGGGGAGTCTGCTTGCTGGAAGACCAAACACCAACACTAAGGAGAGGTTCGGGGCAGCAAGGAGAGGTGGCACCATTCTGCTGTTGGGAAGCACATTGAGCACTCAGGGGGGAGCTGCCCTCCATCCATACCCCACTATTGCCCTTTCTAAGCCAGCATTGGGTTTTAGCCACAAAATTAAGCACGGGAATTCAATGTGATGAGATTGCTTCATCCTAAAGTTTCCCGTGTGTGTTTCTATAGTGATGGGGGGCATCCTTTCACCTGACTCTTCCAAGGGCTTTGCCCTGCTGTTGTTGGAGTCAGGAACACCTCCAGGCTGAGATCGTGCACCTCTGCAACAAAGCATCACCCGAGGAGGAAGAGTAAAGGAGTGTTGAGTGTGAGATGCTGTCAGGTTTGCACCACCTCTATGGCTCGATCGTGCACGAAGCAGACTTCATTACCAAAGCACTGAACTACCGAACATTGTTTATAGATTTCCGGTTCACTTTTGGGCTGAAAAAGGGAATAAATGTGAAATAAAAATCCCCACTGAGCTGCTAGCCTTACATTTAAGACTGATAAATCATAGATTGTCTGATAATAGCTTAGACAAATCCATCTCTCAGACCCGCAGGGCCTGAAGGGCTGTAAGGTACATGGCTAAGCAGCAGGCATTCACAAACCCTCCCAGTTTTCCATTGGGAATAACCCAATGGGAGAGGAAACAGGCACTCATTTTGGCTTGAGCCTTCCTTTGCCAGCTAATTTCTTGCACAATAAGAGACTGGAAATGTCACCCCTTGATAGGAGGAAAAGATGCACCCATATCTATATGTATATGTAGAACACCAGCCCAAGCTGAACTGCATGTGTTCGCATCTCAGACCCCGGGGCTGGAAGGATGCTCTGTGCTGAAGCCTCCTCCCCGATGTCCAACAGAGGAAGGATGGATGGCAGCTGGGTTTTGTGCTTGGTCATGACTGAAGAGGAAAGCAGCTATACCCTTTCCCTTGTGCAGAGCCTCTTGCAGAGTAAGGGGGCTGTAACCTGGGTTTCATTGCTTATTAACAGTGCTACAAAGCCTAACTGGCTTTCCTCTATTTCCACCACTGAGATGGTTCGCATTGCAAGGATGGACCACGGTGTTATTTTCCCCTTGGAAAACACCCCCAACATCCCTATTCCCATTAAATATCCACATGAGGGCAGCACCAGGCTGAGGTTGTGGTCCCCATGCAGAGGTTGGTCCCATCTCAGGGAGCACAAATGCAGGCTGACCTTGCTTTTGGGAAGCATTCCTTGCTTGGGAAGGTGGGAGAAGGTTTATTCAGTCCTTCTCTGCTCATAATGGAGTTGCTGCCTCCTTTCACCCTCAGGTTTCCTTTGTTTCTTGTCACTGCACGGCCACAGGAAGCTTTTTCCCTCTGTCTGGACTAGTTTCTGCCTGCCTCATTAATCCTTGCTGCTGCAACCCCCCAGCACCATCAGGATAGTGCTTCCTAATTTGTTTTCCAGCTCTGGAGCACATTCTTTCCCAAGGTATGAAGGTCAGCCAAGGAGGAGAGGTACAGCCTGGGGGTAAGGGGGAGAATACAGGTGATGATGACTTCTGGAGCAGGAATAAGCCTTTAGCTAAAAGAAACCCACGACTGTAAATAGCTCAGGTTTTGGGGCCGGCTCTCCTGGATCCTGATTTTCACCATATAAACTGAGTTATTACCTAGTGCCTTTGCACTGAATCTACTGGGGAATGGGGGATGTTTGCAGTCAAACGCAGCCCTGGTTTTAAGAGGTCTCATAACAGGGGCATGAAGGTTGCTGGGTGCACGGTGAGTGGTCCAGAGATGCTGTATGATACAGAGAGGTGCCCTCACAAGCCACTGTCACACTGATTTCTTCCATGTCATGGTATATATGCTAAAGGGAGCATCGCCTTGAACCAGGATAGCACTAAAGACAGTATTGCTTTTAACGCAACCACAGCATCACCTAGTTGTCCTGGACCACATGTTTCACCATATCAACTGAGTTACCACTTAGTGCCTTCGTACTGGACCCATTGGGTTGAGCAGGGGGTATATCCATAGCCAAATCCAAAGCTGGTTTTCAAAGGCCTCGTTTGCCTGGCAGAGATAGGATCTGCTGCTGCCACCCTTCCTGGCCACATTTATGTAAGGCCAAAAGGATGGTGTAGGCAGCAGAACAAGCCCTGCCTATGCTGTTACCACCTGCTTCACCTCCTCTGTTGCCTGTTTATGAAAGGCAGCGCTCGCATTCGTCATAACAATAATAATACTCTGCACTTCCCAAACACCATTCCATCTGCAGCACCCGGGCTGCTGGTGAGCCTGTAATTAGATTGTGCCTCCTACCACCCCCGGGAAACAGGCAAACATGATCATGTCTTCCCATTAGGGACCTGCAGGGAGAGGATGCTGCAGCTGAGGAGAAGGGAAAAGAGGAAGGCAGTAATGAAATGCACTTTGGGGTTTAGCTTGAGACCATTAGAGGGGTAGGAATGAGACCATTAGAGGGGTAGGAGCAGGTCAGATGCAGATCTGAATCCCTCTGTGTCTCCCTGGGGGAGAGATCAGGCTCATACATAGCATCATAGAATGGTTTGGGTTGGGAAGGACCTAAAGATCATCCAGTTCCAACTCCCTGCCATGGATACCTCTCATATCCTTAGGGATACTTCGCATCCCTAAGGGACTGTGATGGAGTTGCATCCATTGGTACCCACAGTGATTTTTAGCCCATGCAGCGTGTGAGTGACCTGCTCTGTGATTTGGAGGGAACATTGCCATCCTTCCTTTGGGTACCACTTCATCCAGGTATAACTTCTTTCCCTGTCTGACTGCAGGTACTTTAACACAAGTCACCTTTTCCATAGACACCTTCCTTTATATGCTTTACTCTTTGCTGGCCCTTTAAACTGAATGGGAAATGGCACCTTCAGCCTCTAAGCAGATCCCTTTCAGCTGAGCATCATTTCCTCCCCTCTCCCTGCACCTGCTGCTTTCCCAGCTTCCATTGTCCCACTTCCTTCAAGGACTTCACTCATCCTGCTTGGGAAATGCCTTTGTGCTGATGGTTTATTGAGCTGGGTGCTTGGAGAAGGGATAAACCGAGCAAAGAGCTCCTTTTGCCATCAAGCAAGGTATGTTTCTGTTGTGTGTTGGCTTTAGGGTCAGGTCTGATAGGAGTTGCTCCTTTGAGGGGTGAATTTCTCTCTGTACATGGGTTTAACATGGTAGCAAGCTCATGAAGTGAACCCAATGAAGCCTCTTTGCTGCTCTGGGCTTCTCCCCATTGTACAGGAGCCTTGTGTGTGTGCTCAGCCCTGAGCAGGATTGGAGGTGAGCACAGTGCTGCTGCATGCCAGCTCCTTGTTTTCCTTCCTTCCTCCTATTGCTGATATGGAGATAAAGGGCATAAAGCAGCTCCTGGCTACAGCCCGGTGGCTTTTATGGCTGTGCTGGAGAACAGCCCATCATTGCTCCTATGCTGTTCCAGCCTTGGGGCATTCCTGCCTCACGTGTGGGGCTCTTGGCACATCCTGCACCCTTCCTTGGGGTTACTGTGGGTTGCAGGAGTTGTGCACATGTGGCTGCAACCCATAGAAACACCGGGTTGAGGATGCCCTGCGTGATGCTTAGTGCCTGTTTATACAGTAACCAAGGCCAGGTTGGACGGGGCTTGGAGCATCCTGGTCTAGTGGATGCTGTACTTCCCATGGAGCTAATGAACTTTAAAGTCCCTTCTGACACAAACCATTCTATAGATGGAGATTTGGGCAGTGCGGACTGCTGCTGCTCCATCCACGTGGTGTTTTAGAGGGAAATAGGGATGCTGGAGGGGTCTGTGGCATGCACTTCCCTTGAGGAGCTTGTGTTGCTCATCCAGGCTGGGCCTGCAGCCACTAGCAGTGTGATAAGAGATCGTGGCTTGTGCTTGTGGGTGCTGGGTGTATTATTGGGTAGGTTAAAAGGAGTGGAACCAGGCTGCTGTATCCCGCTTGACCCATCTTTTAGTTGGGGAAAGGCCACTGCCTCCCTCCCCTTGGCTGATGTGGGCTGGGTCTGCTTTGACTTGTGAGCTCCTGGCCCCAAATCTCCTACTTTCAGGCACTTATTATAACCCCAAGGCCTCCAAAAGGGTTATTATGTACCTGCAATCCCAGGTCAGAGCCCTTCGAGCGCAGCCTTGCCCCCTTAAAACCGCTCACCATAGGAATAGAACACGGTTGCCATGGGGATGGGAATTGGCTGTTCATCCTGATTCTTGTGGCAAATTCCAGGAGGCTGGAATTTAGTTGTTAATAGCAGACGTGAGGTGTCCCGGGTTGAGAAAGCTGGGTTGACTCAGCGTGCTTTGAACTGCCCTGCAGGATGCTCAGCTCCAAACATCCTGTGTGAGGGCCACCTCCCACGGGTGGCTTCTTTATCTGCCTCCTGTGAGTAATAACAGCTCCTCATTGGAACATCTGGAGCTGGAGGAGGACGGGCAGGAGCCACAGGTAAAGTCTCCTATGCATAGAGAGGAATAGCGGTGGTGAAAAGGCTGTGCCATGGGATGGATGTGGCTGCTTGAGCTTGGGAAGAAGGGATGTGGGAGAGTCCATCTCTGCAAGGCAAAGGTTTAGTGCTGGTGGAGGTGATCTGGCAGCAACCTGTGTCTTTAGCCCTATTTGGGAGGGGATTGTCATGTTTTGGAGCAGAGGATTGGAGGAGAGGGAGCTTGTGCCTCTTGGGTGAGTGCTGTTGGCATAAGGGAGATGTGCCTGGGTAGCAGTGTGAAGGATGCACAAAGAGAAGCTCCTCCAAACATCTATGGCCAGGCAATGAGCTTGCCCTCTGGTTATCAGCTGGTTGTCCTATGTTTGCACCCATGGGGATACTCATACATCCACATCACCCCAGGAGCATTGATCCCACTGGAGCAAGGCCCCATAGATGGTGATAGACACAGAAAGCCTGGAAATCAGGCAGGAATGCTGTTGTTCCCAAGCCTGGGAATGCTGTGAGCGCTCAGCTTGAGGCACAGTAAGGAACGAGCAGCTCCAGTATGGCCATCAAGCAAAAGCATCACAGCCTGGGAGCTCAGTAATAGCTTGTGTTTGCAGCCATATTTCAGGTCCTGTGATAGAAAAAGCAACACCCAGGAGCTCTCTTGGAGCTTTAATGAGCTTCTATGTGAGCACAGACTCCAAGGCAGGGGATGGAGAAGCCGACGGGTGAAGGGGTACCAGTTTGGGGCTCTTTGGGTGTCAGGGGATGCTGTTCTGCACCTCCAATGTGTGCGCTGAGCCAGGGCACTGCTGCTTGGAAGTGAATGTGGTTCACCTGCGGAACAGTGGTGGTTAAAAAAGGGCCTTTTCAGGCTCTTTTGAAGGGTTTGGGATCGCTCTGCCAAGCAGGAGATGCCCGAAGGTGTGTGGTGGCTGCTCAAGTGCTGTGTCTGGATGGTGGGAAGCAAAGGGGACTCCTGACCGTGACCAAAAGCGTTGCTGAGAGGTTGCAAAGTAAAAGGGTCCTTGGCAGTGTGAAGAGTGAGGTTACTGCAGAAGGGAGAGGGATGCTGGGGAAGGAGGAGGCAAGGAGAGCTCTGGAACAGAGTGGTTTGGGTCTGCAAAGGGGGGAATGCCTGGAGGATGTGGGGTGATGGATCCTGTTCAAGATGGGTGCAGATTGTGTGTCACTGCAGTGTCTAAGTCCTGGGATGTCTCTGTCCTCTTCCTCTCCTCCACCTAAGCATGTCAAATGGATGTGTATCTCGGTCAAGGTGTGCTCCTGACTCCAGCTTCATTGTCCTCAGTCCCTGGAGGACAATGGTAAAATATGGATGTGGATGGTACAATTGCGTGCTGTGATAGCATTTGTCCTCAGTCACTTCAGCGTGTAGGTATCTGTGCCCTGAACTCAGAATCTAGGCTATAATCAGATGCAGTATGAGCTAATCCTAGTGCAGGCATCCGAAATAGAGCAGGAACCATCCCCAGTGCCTGAGCACTCTCCTGGGATGGGACATTCCTCATCTCCCTGAAAGGCTGCTCAGTAACTTCCCTCCTGAAGAGAAACCTGGATGTGATGTGAGCAGGTTTGGGCCTTCCAATGCTCCCTGTGGAGAAGAAATGGGTGATGCTCACCTCTGCATCCAACCACCATGCTTTGCCCATGCACTCCCATCTGACCCGGGGCAGCTTTGCAGAGCCCTCCCCTCACCAGCAGCATTGCCACACCACATCCTACCCTCGTTTTGCAGCGCTTAATTACTTTCTAGTGTGGGAGGACTCGGAGAACGTGCTGGAGTTGTTCATCCAGCCTCTGCAATTCCCTTTGGTATTTATAAACACGGTGCGGATGCGACTGGTGATGCAAGGGCAAGGCGGTGCGATAGCTTCAGGGTGAGTAATGCCTCCTCCTGTGTACACCTGATGGAAAGGACCAGGAAGCCCTATGGAGGGAAAGAGATGCCAAATACAGTGGCTGCACCTCTGGCATTTGATGGCAGAGCCATCCACGTGCCCCTTGTCCCTCAGGATACGGCTCTGTGGGGATGCTTCAGCTCAGCCCCAGGCACTGTGTGTCCCTGCAGGTCCTACAAGTGAGCCCAATGCCAACGAGTTTCCTCGGCAGTGCCCTCCGGGGCACCTTCTTCATCCTTTTTGGTCTCTGGTGGTCAGTGCGGTACCCACTGATGTACCTCAGGAGGAAAGGCAATGCTGAGAGCCAGCTGAGCCATGGGACCCAGCGCGTGGAAGCCTTCGAAGGGGCGGTCAAAGCCCTCTTTGCTCTAGTAGGTAAGATGTGATGATGCACCCCAATGTCTCCTCGCACTGCATCCTCTCTCCCATGAGCCTGGGGATGTCTGGGGTGGCAAACAGCTGCAATGGGTACAGGGGGGTTTGTGGCTGCTCCTATGGGGGAGTAAAACCATTCCAAAGGAAGGTTTCCAGAGCCTTATCCCTTCCTCCACTCTCTGCACAGGGATCCTGATGGAGCAGTTCATTCCCACCGGGCCCCATCTGCAGCTGTACAACCCTGAGGCGCACGGTTGGACCGATCTCACACGCTGGCACTACACCACCATCTACCTCTTCTTCCTCCTCTCTGGCATCGTGGATGTCATCTCGCATTCCCGACTCAAGCTGCCGCTCGGCTTGGACCGGCTCTTGCTCTCCGTGGCTCTGCTCGTTGAAGGTGAGAGCATGGTGCATGGGAAATGGGGCAGGAGAAAGGCTCTGAGGGCCACCAGTGGCCAACAGCTCCAAAGCCCTCTTGCGAGGGCAAAAAGCACTGGTTGCACGTCCCAGCATCCTCCTCCCTGTTCCTCTCCATGTGTGGATGCATCTAGGGCTGGATTCATAATTGAGGGTGCCCCCCATGCACAGGGGATGCACAAGAACAAGGCTCTATTTGGAGTTGTAAATAGGGTTTGTCCTCCCCCCTCGGTTGGATTCACAGAGAGAACAGAGCCTGATACAAAGGTCCCCATCGCTGTGCTCCTCCTGATGGCTCTACAGCCCTGGCTGTGCATGGGGAACACCATAGGGTGCTCCAGGGCCTTGCAGAGTGAAGGTGATGCCAGCAGGATGTTTGCTGGCATCATGCTGCCATGCCCACGTTGTGCTCTTCCCACCAGACAGCTCATAGCAAGCCCTGGAGCACGGTCTCAGTGTAAAACCAAAGCCCAGAGCATCCGTTTCTCTTCTTGGCAGGTTTGCTCTTCTGCTTCTATGACCACAGCAATGCAGCGCTGGACCATCACCTCTATTCCCTGCTGGCCGTGGCTATCTTTGCTGGAGCCCTCTGTGCCCTCCTAGAGGTGTTCATCCGAGACCACATCATCCTGGAGATCTTCAGGACCAGCTCCTTCCTCCTCCAGGGTTCTTGGCTTTGGCAGGTGCATATCCAGTGCTGTCTGCTGAGCAATGGGCTTCATACCTGTTCATTACCTGTTGGGGTTAAACTGAAGGCTGGTTGGAAAACGTTAGTAAATAAGAGGATGCCTCCTCATGGAGGCATGCCCATGGAATGTCATGGGTGATGGGTTTAAATGGGAACAGGGGAAGTTTATGTTGGACATAAGGAAGAAGCTCTTCTCTGTGAGGGTGCTGAGGCACTGGCACAGGGTGCCCAGAGAAGCTGTGGTTGCCCCATCCCTGGCAGTGTTCAAGGCCACATTGGACACAGGGGCTTGGAGCAACCTGTTCTAGTGGAAGGTGTCCCTGGCCATGCAGGGAGTTGGAACTGGATGGTCCCTTCCGACCCAAATCAGACTGGGATTCTACGGGCAAACCTGCATGCTGAATGGAAATTAGACCCCACAAAGGTGGGAAACCTCAATCATGAGCTTTAGTTCCTGTTATTATGTCTGATTTATTCCTCTCTTTGCTCCAAGTGACTGGAAACCATTGGGGAACTCGCACATAACCACCCAGCTCTGGGTCTAGGCAGGAATTGCAACCTGGCAATGTAGCCTGTGGGTTGTCATCCTTCTCCAGGGCTGCACTGTGGGTCCTAAGAGTCACCTGCAGAGCATTCCTGTCCTCCTGAAATGCACTTCTGTGCCATGGGGTGACAAGGATGCTTAGGGGATGCTGAGGACCGCGGCCCAGACATCCCTTGGGTTGTGCATCTAGCCCACAGTCAACCACTTAGATAAAACAGAGGGAGAAAGAGATGAGGGCTGCACTTAACAGCCTGATGTGTGCTGATGCTCAACACCTCTTCTGTCTGCCACCAGATTGGGTTTGTGCTGTCCCCTCCATGGGGAGGACCAGGCTGGGATCAGACCGACAGCAGCAACTTCACCTTCCTCACCATGTGCTTCTGCTGGCACTACGCAGGGGCTCTCGCTGTCTTGGCAGCAAACGCTGCTGCATCCCGCTGGTATGTGGGGGGGAAAGGGGAGTGCTGGGGGGGTCCCGGTGCTATGCATGGACTGGGACAGCCGAGAGCATCATTGAGACCCATTATCACTCTGGAAATCCAGTGCGTCATGGGATAAGACAAATGGGTGTCCATGGATAGGATGAGCTCGCTGCCTGCACATACCTGACTGGTGTCTCTGTCTCCTCTGCAGCTGTAATGAATCCTGCCAGCTGAAATTTGGGGACATCGACGTGGAGCTGGACTGTGGTATGTGCATCCGCAAAGGCAAAAAGAGCTCCGGCGGTGCCCTGCTGCCGGAGAGCCCCTCGGATGACAAATGAGGCATGGAACCTTCGTCCCATTGGTATAGAGCTCCCAAATGAGGTTTTGAATTAGTCCTGATCAACTCCAGCAGCACTCAATGGCAGAGCATCAGAAGCAGGAGGCAGGACCCCAAAGGAGATGGGAAGCCTTTCCTTGCGCATCCCATTCCCACACATCCCTTTGGTGGCTGCAAGAGCAAACCAGGCTCACTCAGGAGAGAGCACTCCATGTTGTGTGTTGTGAACTGCAGGACTGGTTTGCTGCTGGAGGCCAAGCAATGAGGTCAATTTGGCTGGTTTAGTTTTAATATGGCTCTTGTTTCTTCCAGCCAAACCAGTGTCCAAAGCTCCTGGTGGCTGTCGCTCACTCTGGTGTTAATGGAAGGGGTTTTGAACAAAGGTTAACGTGCACAGGGTATACGTGGTTGCCAATAAAGTATTTCAAAGAATCACCTCAATGAATCTCTTGAATATAATGCCTTGAGATTGAAGGGCACGGGTAAGGTGAGGTTTGGCTTTGCAGTGATTTGGGGGGTGGATGAAATAGTGGAGGGATGGGATTTGCTGTGGAGAAAGGGCTGGGTGGCCAGAGGATGGAAAGGATGGAGGTTGCTGTTGGCGCTGCCATGTAGCCTCTCATGGAATGCTTTGGCTTAGAAGGAACCTTAATGGTAAGTGTCTGAGCCAGCAACCTCTTCGGTCACTTCCAACTGAAACCTTTCAGTTCTGGGTCTCTGCCTCGCACTTGGTGTCTGGGGGTACGTGGGGTTTGTTCCCCTTTTTGGTTGGCAGCATGGGAAACAACTCCCCCTTCCCAGCATACAAACCTCACCATGGAACACCTCTGCTCAGTTACATTGCTTTGAAGACTGCCTTTCTTTGTTCTATGTTCAAAGGCACATCCTCAGGGCACCAAGCCCTACCCCTGGGTTGCTGGCTGGCCTGGTTTGGGTTAGAAAGGACCTTAAAGCTCATCCTGTTCACGATCACTGGACCAGCTTGCTCCAAGCCCTGTCCAACTTGGCCTTGATTCTGTATGTGCCCTTCATTTGCACAGCAGATCCCAGTAACATCTGGCACCACCTTCAAGTGACTGCTTTTAAACATCCTTTTTCCAAAGCTCCAGTCTAAATGCATCATAAAGACTCCATCCTGAGCACTTGGCAACCTGTGCCAAAGCACGAAACTAACAGACTCTGATTCCAGCCTGATGCATTTATTCCGTAGGACAAATAGGATTCAGTGGAGGAAAAATCTAATATCCAAATTCAGTTGTGAAATTCAAGCCCCAGCCTCTGGCCTTTGTTTCTCTTCCAGGCTGTCCTACCTGTGGGTGCAAGTCCAAGCAGCCACTCTGGATGGAAGATACGCTCTGGCATCCTTTACTTTCAATTTCCTGTTTAGAATCAGAGCTCCTTCCCAAGTAGCTGTGACAAGGCAACAGACGGCAGTTTCTAGGACAGCATCTGCTCCTTCCTGGGCTGTCTGCATAATTGAACCAGAACGTGGAAGTTCCAGCAGCACCAAGGAGCCCACATTTAAGGAGACACAGGACACACAACTGTTTCCTATTCCAAATGGCTAACCCTTCACGTTCCCTCCTACCTCCTCTCCCCTCTTCATTCAGACCTATTGGGAACTGCTCAGCTCAACGGGGAGGAAGATTTATTGTGTCTCTTGGCTTCCTACAACACCAACTCAATGGTAACGACTCTTCGGTCATTGTACGGACACCAGAGAGGAGGAATTTGCATTCAAAGGAAGAAACCAGAAGACGAATGGCACATAGGAGCACTGACAGCTTTACAGGCTGTGAGCTTTGGGTGTTCTGGAAGAGAAAGTCAAACCTGGATCTGCTCCCACACTTCATTGGGAAGCGCAGCAGGAACAGCTTGGTACTGCAGAGTGCTTTGGTTCCACTTGGTCCAAGGCCTTGCCAGTGGCTCCCTTCACTCAGGGAGCTGTTCCACCCCAGAACCACTCGGAGTATCCTGAACAAACAGGCAGAGGATAACCATCAGCTCTCACTGACCTGCAGAGCAAGGACACAGTGCTCATCAGGAGTCCCAGGTGTTGGTTCAGTCGTGCCTCCTTCTCCCCGTGAAGGTCAGCAGGATCTGAGACCACCACAAACGCCTCTGGGCACAGCTCGATGTCCTCAATGTCATCACGTTCCTTCTCACTGCAGCAACGTGGACAAAAGAGGTGGGGTAAGATCTGCACAGGCTGACAAAGGGATGAGAGAGAAATGAAGCGAGCCCGTGAAGAAAGAGAAGCAACGCTCTGGAAGTTAAAGTGTTTATTGATGTGTTTAAACTTTGTACATTCCCCACAGACCACACGAAGGAGTTTGCAGGTAAATCTGTGCATAGTGGGAAGAGACACGAAGGGGTGGGAGGGGAAAAAAAGAAAATCACAGGAAAAATAGAAAAGATACACCACAGGTTACCAGAACCTCCAGATTTAAAAAAGCCGTGAGCATTAACACCAACTATACAAGCATTACAAAGACATGATGGTGAGTGGAACGACACCCCTTTTGTTCTTCACGGAGCCTATGCACCTCGTCCCTCTTCCCTCCCCAGGTCCAGTGCATTCCACATTCATCAGCTCCCAGAGGGGCTGAATCCTGCAGTGATTTGTCATCTGGTGGCAAAGCCACCCAGAGCCCTGCCTGTGGCCCAACGTCACCCAGAGAGATGCAAAGGCTCCACAATCTCAGTCTCTCAGCTACTTACCACGTTGGTGAGGCAGGAGAGCTGGGGGGAATTAGAAAGTAGTAGCGAGAGGGGGCTGTTAATGCCAGGTGAGGACTGAAGGAACTGGTTCTGAACGGAGGATTTCAATTCAATACCCAGGAACTTCCAACTCTAGAGCAGAACTGACTCTGGCAGGGGGGACTCTGCAGACCCCAGGATGCACAAACCATGTTCTAACAATCCACTAGAAGAACTATAAACACAGATGCTAGAAGCCTTTTAACTCCTTGCCTCCAGGGAGTCTTTGATTCCTAGAGCCCAGGCTGCTAAGCAGCAGGGTGCACACCACTGGCATATGAGGATGGGGGGGTTTCTCCTTTATCTTTTTTTACTCTTTTTTTTCCTCTTTTTCTCTTTTTTTTTTTCCTTGTTATCAGGGTTTTTTGTTCCTTTCCATTCCCAATTGCTTCCATCTGTGTCACAGTTCCTATCCCTAAATTAATCTCTTTGCAACTCCCAGTGACATTAACTTGCGAATCAAAATCCAAAGGAAAAGCCAAATACTGCTTTATATATCAAAGCCAAAATGACTCAAGAGCCACAAGTGTCTCCTTTTTACAAGGCGGGCTGGGACAAAGGAGCCTCAATATATAGGTGGTCTATCTGAAATAAAAATCCACATTTCCCATTTTCTATATATAGAGCTTGTATCAGACATCAGAACAACAGAATTGGTATTTCCCAGATTATTTAAAAAAAAAAATAACCAAACAAACAAAAAAACAAACAAAAAAAACCCTACATCTCAGTCAAATATCTGCAATAGATCCATTTTTTTCCCATTTAAGGAGATTTATATATCATATTGTTATATTATCATTTCTTCACCCATTTAAAAGAATGGAAATTGCAACTCTACAGTAGTAATTATAGTCTTAATGATCCAGGAGTTCTGAATGTAGGATGAAGTCCTCTCGAAGCAACTGTTGGTCAGTAGCTGATCCAAAACGCTGGACCACTTTGGCCCTCTGCCCTGAGCCTTTCCCAGTCAGGGCTGCTGTATCTTCATCTCTTTTATATCTGCATCTGCTCCAGGTATTTGTAAGTGGGGTTCTCGTAGCCGTGGTTTTGCATCTTGCTCAGATGCCGCTCTTCTGGGGTAAGCATCGGGTCAACCTTTGGGAGGAACAGAGGGTTACTGCTCAAAGGAGGACCTTGAAGGCCTTATTTCATAGTACCAAGAGCTGTGGGCACACACTGAATAAATACTGCAGCAAACAGAAGAAAAAGGTTGAGCCATGAAAACTAATCAGCTTAACAGAGTTCCCTGTTCGAGCACTAACGCCTCCTGCCTGCTCTTGTCTATTTGGAGATGCTCTGCACAAATCTCTTCTTAAGTGAGCCAGTGTTACAAGTGTGGGACTTGCTTCTCTCATTAGAGAGATCATTATGATTTCCTGCATCAGTTGGGCAAAGGGGAAAAGCAGCTTTCTCCAGACTCCATTAAGTTATCATTAGAAATGTGCATGTTGGGAGCAGAAGGAAGGAGGAGGCACCTCGCTCCGTCTTAATAGCTGTTACATTAGTCGGGAGGACAAATTGCTACAGATTGACTGACTTACTCCCCTGCTAAAGATACCCTCTGGAAAGCCTATTTACTGCTAAATCCTACCCTGCGCCAGGCAGGGAAACCTAACTGAATTCCTTGTGATCTGGGAATACAGCTCTGAAGTGACAGATCCCACCATGGCACGCTGATGACCGACACCTGCACACTAATACGTAAGTGATGAACGTGTCAGCATCTACAGAGTTAAGGCCCATCTAGCTAGGAGTGGAGCTGCTGATGGCTTGGCAGCTCCTGCCATCTTCGCCCCCTACACACAACATGTGATTCCATGCTGACTATTTTCTTCATCACTTATGGAGCAAGAGTCGTTTCTCACCTCCACAATCCCATGGCTGATGGTCCCATACTGCCTCTTCCTCAGCATCACCAAGCTGATGACTATAACAGTAGCTATGGCAACAGCAATCACCAAAAGGCCAATGAGGGCACTGCTGCTGAAACTGAAGTCATCACGGAGAGAGTTGTCATTATCCTGGAGGGAAGAGAACAATGGAGAAAGTAGAGGAAGAGCAGTGAGGAAGATGCGCTGCTAAACCAAAAAGGTGGAATAAAGACCTAAAAACTCTTTAATCATCCGTAGTATCAAGACATGACCGATTACGTTTGGACAGGGTATGTATTTCACCTCTAAATACTTCACCAAAAGGATAACCAACACAAACTTGTTTCTCTGCTCAGGCAGTGACCCACACTGCTTCCCCATCCCACAAAACACTTCCACAAGAGCCAGGTCAGGGTCCAATGTGTATTTACAGCTCACACCACTACACAGCAAAGGGGGTGCTGTGTGACCTCCCAAGAGCAGTGTCAAGACACCAAACCCCAAATTCAGCACCACAGAGGAACCAAACCCCAGCTTCAGGAGCCTGCCCATGGCTGGACATAGTAGCCACATACATACCGGCTCGTCCACTAGCCCACCAACACGTTCTGCATTGAAAATCATCTCCTTCACATCCAGGGTTTCATCGATGACCTGAGAACAGCCACAAAAGTGCTTTATGAAGGGAGCCATACAAGACAGAAGGGATGTGGAGGCACGCAAGAGACCTTTAATGAAGACTAGCAAAGACTCAGAACCATCTTTTCCCTGCTCTCAACTGTTCTCCAACACTTAAAGTTAGTACTGCAGCCAACTGGATATCCTGACTACCCCGAATTAAAAGCCCAAATGAAACCCCAGCTTTGGACAGAGCACTTCTGCTGTGGAAGATCTGACCTGTGGCTTTAAAAAAACCTTTTTTGGAGGGTTAGAACTGCATGATCTTAAGGTCCTTCCCAACCCAAACCATTCTGTGATTCTATGATTCCATAAAATAATCTTGAAAGGAAACCTCTCAAAAGTCAACTGTGCTGGGTTTTTAACCCAGGAACTGAGACAAGGCTTCCACCAGAACCTCATGAATTCTGTACACTGTAGATGGAGCCAATACCAACCGGCTTGTACCCCTTGAAAAGGCAGCAGGGCCTTTCTTGCCATGAAAAATAGGTGGGAAGGCAGATGGATCACACAGGGTGTTCAGATCTAGCTCCAACCAAGCCGTACCAGAGTGTCTCTGCTTGAGAAAGCAGTTACTAAATCAGATGGATCTCCAGCTCAGATTGCCAGAGATCTAGATCTCTTTCCTTCCCTCACCCTCCCACCCTTCTGATGCTAAGCAATATTAAGAGCCTACAATAGTCAGAAAACTTACTCCCACACACCATATGGATAACGAATGCAGTGACATTCTTTAAGCATGGAAATAAGCCACTGCTATTAATTAGTGTCCTCAGCAATCTCAGCTTTACAAAATAAAGGCGGAGGGCTCACCACATTTTCATCCACTTTCTTCTTGCTGTTAATCACCTTTTCTTCAGCACCGATAAGCCCATCCAGCTCAGTCATGCCAGAACCTGCACCAGAAGAGCAAGGCACGGACCATTACTCAGTGACTTTGGGAAGGGTTACCTACTCTTTGTAGAGATGCCATGGCTAATGTGTTTAACCACATGGACCGCTGATTATTAACCTGTCTTCATGCTGTTGTGTCAGAAGGGGAGCTCAGAAGCTATGCTACAGTGACAAGTGACTGGGGGGGGGGGTACTGTTAATGAGTGGGAATGAGGTGGCAATGAGAGGAGCGGACAAGACTCACCAAAACCAGGCTGAGGTGTCAATCCACAAATACCATCTACCGCTAAGTGCTGCTGTTAGAAGGTTCAAGGCAATGGTGTTAACACAAAGTGAGAGCGAGCAGTTCCTTTCTGCAGATGTCACTTGGGGTCAGCACCACCTCACTGTGACCCCGTGCAGGAGGCACACATATCCTCCGAGCTGGGAGCCAGCACATAGGGAATGCTGGCACCCATTCTTTTGCAATCAAGTGCATCAGCAAGTGCCTGGGGAATGAGAATTTCAAGGTCACCCAGCTCCATAATGAGCTGCTGTCCCTTATCTGGCACAAGCCCAGAAACAATAAATCTCAGGGCAAGGGAGGAGCAAAGAGCCACGCCAGCCTTTGTACTAGAACATCACTCACCCATTTCTAGGCTGAAACTAGCATAGGATCAAGAGACGAATACCAATTAACAGGAGGCGGCTGCTCTGCATAAACTGTTTGGATCTGAAGCACTTATAAATAGATTGGATCAATAAGAGGAGAATCTGATGCAAGATACAAAGACCTAACATAACACAGTACCTCAGGAGAAAGCCCGGTTTCCATTATCTGCAGGGGCAACTCAATGCCCTTCACAACACCTAAAACTCCCTGATACAAAAGCAGAAGGGACAGCAAAGCCTCAAACCTACAGCGAGGTCTCTCCAATGCAGAGCATGAGGTGGGGGCAACACTGCTACAGCACTTAACCCTTTGCCAGTGACTGCACAGACCTCTCCACAAGCTGCTGAGCTTGCAGGTTGCCTAAGACATTATGTCAGCTGCCGCTGAAATTGGCAGCATGTTCTTTGATGAGATGTAAGGAGAGGCTGCTTGGCTCCAAGGCAAGTTTTTACTGCCTGAAAACACCAGGGAAACTAAGGTTTCGTTCCAACTCCTCCCAAAAGAAGCATCTCGGGGGGTTTGTGCATCCCCTTTCCCTATCCAGCTCTTTGGAGGCAGTAATCAGATTCCAAACACGGCCAAGGCTGCCAGTTTGCTTCTCACAGCTGCACCAGCAGGTCATGTTATTGTGAAAGGCAATGATGGGGATTTTCTGGAGGGACCAGCCACAAATAACTTGTAGAGAACTACTGCATCAGCTTCTGGCCTATGGCTGCTTTCTTCAATCCCCAGGAGCCAACACAGTCTCCAGGGCTGGGAGTCAGTGTGCTGGACTAAATAATAGACCCAGTCCTATGTAGCTCAAAGGCACAGTTTAGACTCTATAGTTCCCCAGGGGAAGAAACCTACACACATGCACAGCATCCCCCACAAAACTCCCTAGCAGCCCTCCTGAAAGTCAATCAGGAACAAGTGCAAATATATTTGCCCCCAAGTCATCACAAACTCTCCTATGGGGCTTGGAGCAACCTGCTCTAGTGGAAGTGTCCCTGCTTGTGGCAGGCAGTTGGAAGTAGAGGAGCTTTAAGGTCCCTTTCAGTCCAAACCATTCCATGATTCTTTGCAATGGGGAGCACCAGTCCATACTAATCACCTTGAAGTCAATAAAGCACTTGTCCAAAGGAAAATAATCAAACTAAGGGCTGTCCTAATTCCTTCCAGAGCAGTCAGTGCACCGAATTAGCTGTATGCTGCTCCACATGAGGGATAAGGTGACTTATGTATGTAGCGAAAGGCTCATAATGAGAATAGTTCCAAGCTTTGTGGCCTTCCCCATGTTACAAATGTATCTGTGTTCATTTTCAGTGTTACTAGCAAAATCCTTTGCTCTCCCTTTGAGATTCTGCACAATGCGTTTGTAACCAAAGGCACATTAAAATGCTGGGTTTGCTTCCTACACACAGCACACCTACCACTGCTCTGCAAGAGCATCTTAGCAATTAGCCTGCAATTTCCACTTCAGGAATGAGATCTGTGGTAGCAGATCAGCCAGGCCTCATCTTCACCTGAGACTGTAGCACTAACAAAGAAGGTACTTTAATGCCAGTATTTCTGTGCTGCTTTTCCAGCCCAGGCAGCCCCATTTAGCCAGGCACTGAGCTCCTGCAGAATTAATAAGGAGCTAAATGAGAAATGGAAAATCACACAGGAGATCACTAGTATGGAGAGATGCTATGAGTGGAAAGGGGATGCTGAGGAGGCCACAAAGAAGGAACCTCCTAATTCACATGTCACAGACTAGCTGCATTCTATGGTACCCATGAGGACACTTAATCAGGAAACACAACCCATGTCTGCTGTGGTGCTGATTCCTAGTTCAGTGCTGTCAGGAAGGATGGATTCCACAGCAAGGACAAGAGCCTCAAGACTTTTCCACCACCACAGTGACCAAGTGCCCAACTGGAGATGCTGCAGGCAGCCTGCTAGGTTTCTTGAGGGCAAAAAAGCTACTCCAAGACACCTTGTGAGCCTGGCAGGGAGGAACACACGCACTCAATGAGATGCTCAGACTAGCTTGTATCTTTAACACTAGGTCTAAACAAGCACAGCTGAAAGTTACTGATCGAAACGAGAGCAGGGAAATGAAAATCAAGGTGAGTATGGAACTAACATGAAGCTATCAGACACACTGAGAAGGTAGGAGTGTGATCGAAAGCACTGTGAGGGAGCAGCTTAGAACCAACCTTTTTTCATTGGGTGGTACAAATCCGTCTGAGGATCTAGCAGGAGGGAAAACAAAAACAAAAATAGCAGAGAAAGGAGATTAAGAGCGAAAGGAAAAGGCTTGTGCATGATTTCTGACTCAGAGCCTGGGAAAAGCTTTTAGTCCCCAGCCTTCTTTCGGCTCAGGACTCCGTCCAAGCACTTATAAAGTCAAAACACACACACACACACACCAGCTGTCAACACCCAACAGCACAACAAAATACAGCTTTAAAAGCAAGAGAACTCCTGCAGCCCTTCAATAGGGCACAGAGACTTAATATAACACAAGAGCAATTTGCTTAAAGACTGAAAACTCATTGCAGAGGCAAGCCACGTGGTCAGAATGTGAAACTCCCTGCAAAATGGGAAGAGATAAACCAATTCTGCCAAGAGAAGAATGGGAAAACCAAGACGGAAGCTCAGTGCAGATTACAAGTGGCACTGCCTCTTTCCAGGGGCACTGCAGGGGCAGCTGCTTTCCTCCTGGATCACCCAAAGGGATGGAGCTTTCTGCTCCACCAAGCTGAGCCTAAGGTAAAAGGGCCTCTGTTGTGTAAAACCAGTTTCCAGTTCCACATACCTTCACTTTCAGGCAAGGCTGGGAAGGTTTTCACCTGGAACGGACGGAAAGGTTTGCCCTCCAGGGGAATTTCTTCACTCTCCTCAGAGCTCACTCTGACATCCACCTGGGATTCCGAAATGGAGGATGTGAACTGATCCATGTCTGCACGTTGCTCCTGAAGCAGCTCATCTGAAAGGAGTAAGAGGAAATATTACACGCACTGCATGAAGCCTGGCAAGGACAGAAAGGGGCAGATGGCTTGAACAGAGCTGAGGCAGGGCTGCAGGGAAAGCTGCTGAGGGCTGCCAGGTTATCTTATCTTGCATGCTCTCAAGTCTCATCTGGAATTCTCAAGTAAAGGTATTGCCTAGAAATACATACAAATGAGAGCCAAGGGGGTTGATGTGGCGAAAGGATTTGGCAAGATGGGATTAAACTATAAAGTGGTAAAGCATCTGCACATTTTTAGGGATCTTTTTCATCTCTCTTTGAGAGACAACTTTGCTATTTGGAATGCTGTAGGCTTTTTTTTTATATCAACAGTGGAAGTTCTTAAGTACAAACTACTCTGGAGGTGTTGCAAAGCACTGCCAGACAGCTGTGGACCTGCTCCGTTGAGTCCAGAGGAGATGCTCCAAGGGCTGGAGCAGCTCTGCTCTGGAACCAGGCTGAGAGAACTGGGCTGGTTCAGTCTGGACAAGAGAAGGCTCCTTAAGGGGAGACCTTAGAGCAGCTCCAGTGCCTAAAGGGGCTGCAGGAAACCTGGAGAGGGGCTTTGGACAAGGGCCTGTAGGGACAGGACAAGGAGAACGGCTTTAACCTGCCAGAGGGGAGATTGAGATGAGCTCTTAGGCAGAAGCTCTTCCCTGTGAGGGTGCTGAGGAGCTGGCACAGGAACACCCAAAGAAGCTGTGGCTGCCCTATACCTGGCAGTGTTCAAGGCCAGGTTGGACACACAAGGGTTTGGAGCAAGCTGCTCTAGTGGAAGGTGTCCCCGCCTGTGGCAGGGGTTGGAACTGGGTGAGCTTTAAGGTCTGTTCCAGCCCAAACCCGTTCTGTGATTCTATGTTTCTAAAGCCCTGTGGTACCTAAGCCTAAGCCTGTTGTTGAGGGCATCCCCTCTAAGGAGCTAACTATCTTTTTGGAGCTTGCTATGAAAGCTTGTCTAACACAGTGATGAACTGAGCTGGCACAGAGACACTCACCAATCTCATCCTGGATTTCTTCAGCCACATATGGCACCTTGTAGAGCAGAGACAAGCTTTGATTCATCCGCTCCTCAATCACATGGAGATGTGTCATCACCTGCAGATGTACAAGAGCGTGTTGGAGGAGGCAAAGACTGCCAGTCACTCAACTGGTACCAGTCCTTCACTTGCTTCATTAAGCATCTGCTACTGGTGATGGATCTGCCATCACAGACAACAGAATGGGACATGGGTGCTTCGAGTCACATTCCATGGGTGATAGTCTCTAACACATCACTGCTGGAACTCATCATTTGTGCATCGCCCTCTTGATATTTTGGGAAAGGCTGGGAGCAGACAGAGAGGATGTGGCTGACTCTCACTGTAACCAGCTCTCCACTGGATATGCTGGAGCTGGTATTTCCCATACACCAGACATGGTCATAATTCATTTCCTGCAGCAGCTACAAGCAAGTGCTTTATTAAATGGATTATCATTCCTGACTACTAGATGAGATACACACAAAGGGAGTAGACAATATTATTTATCAACTCGGGTTGCAGAACAAAGGTGCCTTTCAGAACAACGGTGGCGTTACATTTGTCTTACACCCACTACACCCACTCGCTGCCAACAGCATTCTCCCTTCATTTGAGAAATGAATTCCAACTCCAGGCAACCTCAAATCGCTCTTCCCCAGCACATTTAATTCGCTGGTGAGGTCAGCCTGACCTGAAGAGGGTGCTGCATAATCAGGGATTACGTAGACAAGGAAAACCATGTATCTGGATAACCTAAGGCTGAAATGAAGGAGCTGAAAGGACCTGGTTTACAGTCTGATGTGTGCCTGACCTTTAAGAGCAAGGATGAAAGCAATTTAATTTTACATGTGGCATCTTGTCAATCAAGGGAATCGATCGAGGTGCTTAAAGTGCCTCAGAAAAGCAAAGGGAATGGAAATTGAACTGTCCCACCCACATCCCTCCCCTGTCGATCTGTTGACACTGCAGCCTTCAGAATGAATTAAGGACTGTTTAGGTTTTAGCTTAAGAATACAGTTCACGTGGGCTCTCTTGGGCTTTGGCAGCACAGAACAAAGGGTCAGGGTGGGCTGCGCTTGCTATGCTAAGCTGCCTCTGAAAACAGCTATGGCGTATTCCCCACCGCAAGGCAAACAGCAGCTTCTAAATACCACCAGGATGAGCAGCTTGGCAAGAATCAGAGCAGCAGTGGCAAATAACCCGAGGGACAAGCGCTGAAGGTACACTGATAGCACCCAGGAATAATAGGAAACCACCAGGCCACCTCCAAGGGTGAGCTTTGCTTCCACAGAATCACTGCAAAGTGACTCTATTCTCACTAGAGGTGATAGTAACAGGCTCCAGGCCCTGTCTTACTCTTAAATCATGATATTTCCATTCACTGGTTATAAAGCCAAGTAACGAGGTATTTTTCCCTCTCTCTTTCCATCTGGATGAGCTCCACCACCTTATCTCCTTGCAGCCCTCCATTCTTTCCTATTCTGGCACATCTTTCGTGCATTACAGAAGTCAAAGGTAAGTCAAAAGCAGCAAACCTGCCCCTAACTGGGACTGGTGGCAGCTCTCTCTGCTGCAATCTGACCTTGTGAAAGGACATACCCTTATGAACACATCTGTTTAACATTAACTGGACATTCTTATTTTGACTCTTACTTAGGCCTTTCAGTACATCTTCCACCTTTTTCAAGGTGGGTTGTACAAACAACAGCCAGGATGTAATTCAAAGGACTTGTGGAATATCTGCAGCTCCTCTTACAAGGACCAATGGCCACATTTGACATCCACTTGAAGCAGGGTATTCACAGACACTACCCAGCACAAAGAAAATGAACTTCTGGCTGTTCAGGAGTAAACTGTATCGCAACAGCACAAAATAACTCATCAAAACCAGACCTCCTAGTATAGCTAACAATGACAATCAAGTGCTTGGCAAGGGTTATGCATCATGCTTCGGAACCAAGGTAGTAACTGCAGAAGCATGAGAGTTTCCCACAAACCCAAACCACAGGCATGTGAAGAAGAAGCCTGATGAAAGTAACACTACAGACATGAGGTACTGGAAGAAGTGAGGCAGGTTTAAGGACGACCAAGTCCCCAGCAAATAATTTCATGGGTGTTTGACAAAAGGAAACACAAAAATGATACCAAATCAGTTCTAAACCCCTAGACTTGTCCTTGTGACCAAAACCAATTCCTGTATGTACCAGAATTCCCATTTTGAGCACTAAGCACCGAGGAAACTTGTACAGACGGTATATGATGACACAAAGAACAGGAGATCTCTGCACAAGAATGAGAAGTTGCTATAGCACCCAGCAAACGCACAGCTTCCAAATCCTCTGGCTAACAATGCCTCCCTTGATAGAAATGCTCTTATACCTGAGATTTCATCTGTGCAGC
The DNA here is from genome assembly GCA_032466535.1 of Forpus xanthops. NCBI lineage: Eukaryota > Metazoa > Chordata > Aves > Psittaciformes > Psittacidae > Forpus > Forpus xanthops. The sequence goes on along the minus strand of JASSUY010052760.1, from coordinate 196,134 downwards.
CTTTTCTGGGTCAACTGCCAGGACGTGCTGGTAGTGGCGGATGGTGTGCAGCCGGTCCTTGTTCTCAGCACGAACGTAGCGCTTCAGAGCTTGCAGGATGCGGTGGGGCTGTGGGATTTGAAGAGGGGAAGAGTTCAGATCCCTTGGAGCCAATTGACAGCACTTGAGAAAATACCCGTTTTTATGTGAAGTCTGTTTAGAGTTATTGTGCCTTACAAACACCAAACAAAGCAGTGGGTTTCTTAACCAGGCAGAAAGGAGGACGCAGTTAGGAGACCCACAGCTAAGCCTGCACAAATTGCCACGCTGGGGAAAGCTTTACAGAACCTATTCCCAGCCACAGGCAGTCTTCTCACCAAGCTGGTCCCACCTTGCACCCTGCAAAGCAGCTCACCCGTGGTGGGTCAGCCTGCAGGGCAGCCAGGTAGTTCTCCAGAGCGATGCGGCGGCGGTCGTTCAGCATAGCTTCCACACGAGCGAGGTGAGTTTCCACAAGCTGCTGCTTCTCGCTTGCTGCCTCCTTCTCCAGGGATTTCACCATTGCCTGGAAGTGCTGCAACAAAGAAAGTGAATGAAAGGCGTTGCAGGCATCAGGGTCACCTATTCTCACTCCACCTGGGAACAAAGAGAGCCTGTCACACTGCATGTCCTAGGTATTCAGAGCAGGGGAGAAGGGCACTGCAAAACGTTGATGCAGATTTCATGACAGTGACTATTTGCCTTTTAAACCGCCTGCACAAGGCATTTCAGAGGTCTGAAGAAGGCACGTGGCCTTGCAGCTAGAGCTCACGTTGGGAGATCCAGCTGTGTTGAACTAATGACATGGTATTAACTCCTTCCCTTCACAATATGGAAACAGGATTGATCCCTTCAGCACAGAGGCAATAACCTGAACTCGCACAAGTTCACAAAGGTATCACATAAGGGATGTTTCATCAGTCCTCCTTCAGACCAACCTCTATACAGTCTATTAGAAAAGTCATAACCCACATCTCCAAATGAACCAGAGAGGTCCATTAAGCATTGTTATGTTTCAACAGAGATGATGACAAACTCTTTTAGACTTGCATCTATTTCCAAACAGTGTTAAAAAATCTAGAGATAAAACTGTGTTCCAGGCAGAAATCCAAAGCAAGACAAGTCACTTAAGATGGATATTGCTGTGAGGGAACTTCACATAGCTGTCCCTGCCAGAAGAGCCTACCCCCAGCAATCCCATGCTGAGAATATCCCTGATTAACTTTGCAGTCTAACTGAACATTCCTCTTAAGGCAGAAGACTGGCACTTTGGCAGCAAACCAGCTCTATCTGCTGGCTAAGTGGTTTTCACTAAGTCTGCCCAAACAGGAAATGTGTGTCCAGAGAGTCAGGGCCAATCTGAACCAGGCTGTGAGGCCCCTGGTTAGTGTGGAACAGGCCAAAGGGCTGAAGTTACAATTTGGCTCTGGTGTCGCTATGCTTGAGGGGTGAGACAGCTTCCCACTGCTGGGTCTAGGGAAGGACCTGGCACAGCATCAGCTCATCTCCAGCTTTAAGAACAAAGCATGCGTTTGAATCAAATCTGTTCTACAAGGCAGCTGCTGACAGAACAGGAAAGCTGTTCTTCCATCTCAGCTGCCTGTTGGCTTTGAACACTTTGATCTCTCATTTATTGAGAAGAAGGCGGCCAAGCACCAGTAACTTCCCTCCTTATGTCCTTCAACTCTTACCTGAATGAGAGTCTGCCTTTCTGCCTTGGGCAGATTGACAGCTTGGTGTTCTGCTTCCTCCCATTCCTTTTTCACCTGGATAAGGAAAGACATAACCCAAATTAGCATCCAGTCTTTGCGAGCTTATTTGCCTTTGCACGCAGATCCCTGTAAAGCCTGGCTAGGAAAACAGCTGCAGTGCGGTTTAAACCTAGCACTTCAACACACTGAGCAGCAAGCCAAGTGTCCCCATTGATTCCCTTCTCCTGGACTGAAGAAACAAGAATCTAACTGCCATGTTGCAAGAAACACAAAAGGCTGGTGCATGGAGAGGAAATCAGTCCACCATCAGTTTGTCCAAACACACTTGGTAAAGGACCAAAGCTAGATGCTCACCCGGTCCATACGGTTGTGGTGCCTGACTTCCAGCTGCTCCTTTGCCTTCTGGAAGCGGGCATGTTCATTGTCATCAGCTGGGGTTTCAAAGTAGACATCCACATCATCAGTTGGCACTGCAAAGAGAGGGTAAGGATAAGCGGCGGTGTAGAACCCCATGATCCTGGATGGCAAGGGACAGGAAGGGAGAGGAAGCTCCATTCCTGCACCATTAACAATCTGCCAGGCTGAGTTTACTGCACCATCACCTACCAGGAGTCCAGTTTGGTACCTTTAAGCTGCCAATTTCCTGCATGCCACCAGTTAGTTCCACCATCCCCAAAGCACGGTAATGCACTATGGCAACCGGTCTTCCCATCAGTTCTAAGATGAGTGTTATTCAGCTCCAGCAATGGAATGATTTGGACTGCAGAATAAAGAACTGGTTCTCTCTTCCTTTTCACATTAGCTTTGGGGAGTTTAAATGACATTTTGTGCATTAGCAGTTCCCTGACAAGCTGGCTCCAGACATTATTAATATGATCAGGGAGCTTCAAAATAAGTCTGCACAAAACACTACATAATATTTGACACTTCAAACCTACCTTCCCTACCAGATGCACCATGCAGGACTAACAGGCAACGATATTAGACAAGACAGCAACAGAAGGAGGCTCAGTGTGACAAGCTGGCTCATCTAATAAACCGAACTGCTCGTATCTTTTAAGACATTCAATTTTGACAAGGGGAGAAACACAATTTCAGAGCTGATAATTCCAAGCGTTATCCAATAATCCACAATGCAAACTCCACAACAGGATCTCTGTACTCCATAAATCGCAGTACAGGAAATGCTGAACCAAGTTTCTGCGCTCGGTTTTAGAAGCCACACATCCCAAAACCCTTTCCCAAAGGATCTAAACAAGATGCTCTCCATCACTGCCCTTCAGCAGAGGGTGGGCAGAAAGGAGAACCGCAGTAGTTATGTGGGTGGAAAACCCCTCCAATGTCATTGAATGCTTCAGGATAAGAATTATCTGGTGTACAGTTTGGATGCACCTGAATCCACCAACCTTTACTCTAACTAGGGAAGGAGGAAAGAAGAAAAGGAGAAAGGATAACTGAAATAAGGGCAACGTATCACACAGGCATTCCGATTGCATGCAAGGGACACCATGAGATCAGTACCATACTCTGGGCCGGCTCACGGCATTCCTGAAACAGATTTGGACACAGAGAAGCCTCTTCCCAGCCTCAAATCCCTCTGTTACAGGACAAAGTTATAGACAAAAAGCCCCTGACATCCACATCTTTTATTTCACCGCTGTGGTGAGATCAGCCCAATCTAAAGCACTTGCATGAAACCCATTCTGTAAACAGGATTATGGCTGTGGAGTCAGACTGCCAAGCCCCAGATAACACAAAAAGCCTTTCAAAAGGCTTTTATGGGAGCTGAAGTGGAAGTGCTGGAGTTCAACAATAAGATTAATAAGGAGGTTAAAATGGTTTTGGTAGTTTTATCATCTGACATAAAAGCCGCTTGAAATTGGTGCCAAAAACCTCAAGCTCTCAAAAACACAGGGACTGAGTCGTGATTCATATTTCAAGCCAAGCTGAAAGTGGGAATCCGAATTCTAAACCAATACCTTCCCACAACACAATAGCAAGAAACTGCCCACTACCGGGAGAACAGTGAGGAGCAGCCTACTTTCCAGGATCTACTGGTCAAATGTACGGATGGAATACCATTGGGGAAAGCAAGTGCGTCCTTCCATACCTTTGGAATGAAAGCAAACAGAAAAGCTTTTCCCAAGAGAGACAGCCCCTAATCCCTGCTACAGATCTGGAAGAGGATAACTACACCCTCAGTAAGACAACAGAGAGCACAAACACCACACATCCAGAGCTGCTTCCCCTAGGAAAGCTCACCCTAAAGACTTGGAGAAGCAGAGACAAGAGGAGACTGCTGCAAAAGGACAGACGGAACTGCTGCAGACACCAGGACCAAGAGGATAAGCTACACACGTGTCCTCTCTTGACCTAGGCAAGGAGGAGGAGACACCAAACGCCAGACAGACAGTGGCTAGCTGCAAAAGGGCCAGTAGGAGGCAGGACTTACTCATCTTTTTACACACAGCCATACAATACTCCTCTGACTCAAAATTGTTCCTGTTGCCTCCGCAGCCTCCATATATAAAGCGAATGCATTTTCTCTTGTTAGGGTCGAAGTACCAACGAGGCATCACAGCCTGGCAGGGCCCTGTCATCGCCTCCTGGGAGCAGACAGCTGTGTGGAGACGGGTTAGAACATGAGCACAAGCCCTGCTGAGCACTTAATACAACACGGTGGTGGCTCTACTTCAAACCTGCACCGACCAAAGGGCTTCTATCAGTTTTGGAAGGGGATATTTAGCACTGCAAAAGCATTCCCTGCCCATGGCAGGGGGTTGGCACTAGATGATCATAAGGTCCTTTTCAACTCTAGCTATTCTATGACCCTACTCACCCCAAGGCTTGCTATGTGGGGAGATGCCTGTATGTGGTGCTTTGAAGCACCAGGTTACCCAAGCAGCTGCCTCACTGTGGAGCTCTCATCTGCAGGAGTGATTTCTCCTTAGCTAGAAGAAACAGCAAGGCTCTGTTTGGCTGATGCATCCCAGCATGATGGAAAGATAAAACAGACATGATGGAAGGAAAACCCATTCAGGTGGCTTAAAGCATCCCAACATGTCCTGTTGGCTGCTCTCTGCCTGGGTAGACACTCCACATCTGAAAGTTGAAGTATAAGAGTAAGTGAAAAAGGCAGGCTAAGCACAAGGAACATGATCACCATGGCAATCTCAGCTGCTAGGTTTTCCAGTTTGGAAACATCTATATGTTAAATATTGAAACTCCAGGTAGCCACAGTATGTGGGCTGCTTCACAATGAGCAGGCACATAACTGGGTTATTCTGAGGCAAGAGAACAGATACAGTGTGTAATTCAGCAACTGTTCATGGCACTTTGGGGGAAAAAAGACTGTGGACCCCCAAAACAGACACCCCAATCAGATGGTTCCAAGGCTATTTCAAAACCAGATCTGTAACAGTCCTGTACATGTACGAGCTAAGCCTTGTCTCAGCAAGTAAAATTATCTGCAGCATGCTGGCATTGTACCAGGAAGATGCAAGAACTGCTGGCAAGGATTCAGTGATCTGGAGCTAATTGAATTTCATTCCCTCTCCCCTCCTCCTTCCTCTGCAGACACTTCTACACGCAAAGGATAGGACATCATATAACAATGAGGCACCACACAACCAGGAGGTGCTCTCTGCAATGGCACCTACCACTTAAGCACAGTATGTATTATTACTGCAGAAAGCCTGCGTCACCTGTGTAATAAAAGCAGGCCAATTGTGCAGGCTGACTTTCTTTCAGAGAAGAGAAGGGTTTATGCAGAGGCAGCACCGAATATGTTCCTCTTAAATGGCCAGGAAGCACCTTTATGCCACCTCTGTAGAATACTGTTCACTGCTTTTAGTTTCCTTTTGCAAACTGGTATCACAGAATCCCAGCCTGGTTTGGGTTGGAAGGGACCTTAAAACTCCTCCAGTTCCAACCCCTGCCACAGGCAGCAGGGACACCTTCCACTAGAGCAGCTTGCTCCAAGCCCTTGTGTCCAGCCTGGCCTTGAACACTGCCAGGGATGGGACAGCCACAGCTTCTGTGGGCACCCTGTGCCAGTGCCTCAGCACCCTCACAGGGAAGAGCTTCTGCCTAATAATCCACCTAATCCAAAACAGTCACCATGAACTAGGATTTCACATTCAGAGTGTACCCCAAAAGCCTTGGATTTTCCAAAAAGCAGCCTATGCAGGTATGGTTTTTCTGATCCAAAACTGCACCTTCATGGAGGTGCTTGTACAACATGCCAAACACTGCGTTTTCTGCCAGCAGAACTCCTGTTTATCTGCAAGCATATGGCCCATGCTCTAGAGAGTTAATTTCAACACCTGAAACATAAGCATTATCAGCTTCTCCTCCATTTGCTAACTTATCTGGCACATACAACCTCCAAGTGGCATTTAGTGACTCGATCAAAATCCTGTCACCAAGAAGATGACCCTCAGGGAAGCCAGAGGCTGCAGCCTGGAGTATCTCTTACATTTCATGTCACTGCTGACTTCCTTTTCGGGAGCAGCCTTGTCATTGCTTGGCTCTGTGGGGGTCTCCTCATTGTAATCATCCACTTTGTAGCTATCATAATAGTAATCACGGTCTTCCACGACATCCTCCTCCTCTTCCCCTTCATCTTCTTCATCATCATCCTCCTCCACAGCCGTTCCTGTGATGTCTTCTACACCTGCCTCTGTAGGGAACTCACTGAAAGGATACAGTTAAGTTAAAGTTAAGACTGACCACTCTGCAGACAACCTTTGATGTACCAGAGTAATGATTCTCTTTTCATCTGTTCCAGAAATACAGGAGATGGGAAAAATTAATGGACCAACTATTGATCAGCCCATCAACTGCAGCAATGGGACCTCCCTCACTCCAGACACACCTATTGCAGGTAGAGCTTCTCTATGCCTCTGGCTTAGTGGAGGTTAGTTGCATGTCCTCATCAGCTTCTTTTCACTAAGTAAAATTCTACCATCAGGGGAGGTAACTGCTGTCACAGTCAATCTTTTTGACTGTCTGAGGATGGAGTGGGGGGGACTGCTTAGCTCCTCTGCTAACAGAAGTGCTGCAAAGTCATCTGTTCTTCTGCAAGGCTCTTTCAGGCTCAGGACACCTCTTTGGAAAGTTCAAAAGCACAGCAATTCTCTATCCTCACAAGGGTGAAATATTCACCAACAGCAATTTCATGTACAGAGCTGTCAACATGCGTGCTAGTACAACCCTACCTTTTATAGGGGTCATAGTCTTCATCCTCATCTTCATCCTCTTCCTCTTTGGACAGAGCCTCATCCACAACTTTTGAATGAGGGCAGCATACATATTCTGTTCCATGGAACTGGTCTACCCCACAGGGCAGCAGCATGCCATAATTGTGCAGGATCATCCCTTCTGTCAGACAGGCCTGAAAGAGGAGCCCATTTGTGTCAGTTCAGCATCACGCTCCTGCTTTGAATAAAGTTTGCCTAGCACAGATCTTGAGATAAGTACCAACAGTCTATACTTGACAGCAAAAAAGACAACAGCAACATACAACCCAAGTCTGAATATCAAAGGAAAATGGATCTGAACCTTGTAGATGAATCAACATCTCCAGGAAAGTCCCAGATTTAAGCTCAGGACATTCTGTACCAACTCCAGGGATGGAGCACTCCACAGCAGCAGAACTGCTGTTTGCATTTCTGGGCTTGCCATTTCTTTAAACTTTATTTATTACCTTTTACACTCCAGTAAGTGAATAATCACTCCAATGGACTTTATGTCAAGATTATTTTAACATGCTGAAGAAGAAAAAATCAATTGGATAATTCAAGAAACACCAAGTGCAAACTGTGATCAGACACTACGTCTATAAACGTCTCATAAGCTAAGGAAACACACCAGAAAAGAAGGAAGTAAGAAAGGCTTTAGCATGTACATCAGAACCCTTTTGTGCTTTGCTTTGTCACAGAATGGATGGAAAATGAGCCAAATATCTCTAGAGAAGGTCTCCAACACTGTCAAGAGCAGAGTGACTTTTAGATGAGCTCGACATTAACAAGTTTCTCCTCAATTAAAAGGTGATTCCTTCAGCACAGCTTTATTTCGATGGGGTTTTGTCCTGGGATTTTAAATAAGTAGGTTTAACTGGTGCATCTTTAACCTCACCTTTACTAGCACATCATCAATCACTGTGCTGCTGTTTTGACACATACATCGTGGTTTCATTACCCACAGCTCAAATGGGTATGCAGAGACTTTGCAACCTTTATGCTAGTCAGATTAAAGCCACCACACAAACATCATCGTCCCCCCCCAGGCTAGACTTATTCTGAGAAGATAATCCATCTCTTATGTAAAACCTCCACTAATCGGGCACCAGAAACTCAGACTGTCCCCAAGCAAGTGCTGTCATCCAAATCCCCTGCAGCAGCAGGTACATTAATGCATACTGTGCAAGGGAAATAGGAACCAGCCATGAACACTGTGGCTGTCTAACATGGAAAGAAGGACGAGCCACTGGTTAAAGCAATATCCTGGAGACCTGACTTCAATTCCTAGCTCCATCCTAAAGTATGATCTTGGGCAAGCTCCTTTTGTGAGTGAGGAATAACTCAGCTAGCTGCAGAGGTTGTTTTAAGTCACTTGACTGCTTTCAAATTCCCTTTTCATTGCTGTCTCAGTCCACAGGCTGCAATATGGGAATGACAGACCCCAGAGACAAATGCTGTGGTGCTCCAATATTACAAGCATCCAAGGGTATGGATCCATGATAGACATTCCTGCCACAGCAGGTCATTTACCTCTTTGGCCACAGTATACCAATGCTGATGGCTTTCACACACATCCATCCGCTCCTTGTGGAAGAACCGGCACTTCTCTGGCACCAGCAGGACATCACTTACAAACTCCCCCACTAAAAAACAAGGAACATCCATAGTTCAGTGTTTAGCACCTAACAGACAACAAAGCCACCATCAGAGCTCCACTAGAACACACATTGCTTCAAGTGCCTTAGAAGTTTGGTATACTCTTAATGGGGACAGAAAATCAGTCTCAGAGTTTGCAAGCTGGAGCAAGCTGCTCTAGTGGAAGGTGTCCCTGCCCATGGCAGGAGTTTGAACTGGATGAGCTTCAAGGTCCTTTCCAATCCAAACCAGTTTGGGATTCTAAGAACAGGAGTAGGGGCTGATTGCTCAAACATTACCTGAATCCTAAGGCTGCACTGAAGGCAAAAGTTTCCAGTGCAAGTGAAATAGCTGTTTGTGGATGAGTCAAGATTGACTGAAGAGTTTCCATTCAGAGCTTTGAAAACACTGCATCTGCATATGGAAGTTTTAAACCACTTTCTAAATATCAGAGCAAAGCTACTTCATGCTCTTGGGTGTTATCTATGCTTTCAGTATCTGGGTATCTGAGCAAGTCTTGTTTTGTTTCCAGATGGTTTAATTCAGGATCAACTGCAGCGCATTCCCTGACTCGGATGGTGTCGTCCTAACCAGAATACAGCAGGCTGGAAAGAGCAAAGCTACAGAGGCTAAGCCCCAGGAAACAAGCAGAGCCAGCAAATACACTGCATGCCACCTCACCAGCATGATGAAGTGTTGGCACTGTCTTAAAACCAGACCGTTGCTTTTGAGGAAGAAGGGAGAGCATCAGCCTGCTCTCCAGACTCTGCATTAGTCTGACTGAGCAGCCATTCTGCCTACTTTTCCACCCCACCTCAATTTAGCATCAACCAGGTTGGAAAAGACCTTTAAGATCATCAGGTCCAACCATTGTCCACCACTAAACCATGGCATTGAGGGCCTCATCTACACCGTTTGGGAACACTTCTAAGTCAAAAGGCCTTTGCCCACAGAGCCTTCAGGGAGCAGAATTATTTGTTCAATACTGCCATTTCCTAACACATGTTATGATTTCGCATGACCAGTTTTCTGGCATCCACTCAGTACCGATAGCAAAGGCTCAGGGACATTGCTCCTAGCATTAAGTAGAGTTTAGGGGCAGATTATGGAAGGACAATCGTGATATTATGTAAGAATGAAATCAACTAACACCTGAACATCGTCCTTTTAACATCAGCTACGTTTTAAACTAGTAAGCACAACAGAGAAACAGCATCTCCCCCATTTCCTTATCTCAGAACAGACCACCCAGATTTTAAACTCAACAATCCTTCCCTCTCAAGAGAGGTTTAAATGCTCCTGATAGGAAAGCTTACACTGACCAAGTTTTAAAGTCAAGAGACTGAGGTCTGGGGGCTGAAGGTAAAAGACTCAAATGATCAGACGCAGTAAATGTGAACAAACAGCTCCTTTGAACAACGCTGAATCCTCACACCATCACATAAAACACATGGAAGATCCTGACAATCAACCTAGGAACTGGACAACCCTTACATGCTATATGTTAATGGCACCTTCCCCACTGATGGTCACTGCCAAAAAAGCAAAATCCTCTCCCTTTTCCGCTCAGAGCAGGCCCAAGAAGTGTTTCCATGTCATCTCTTATGTTTCCATGCCACCAGCAGCCTATTTTGTCTTTTCACACCTCACCAGGCTCAGCCCTGCTCCCATCATCCTATTGTTACCTTTGTTTTTACAGTTCAGTGGCAGTGCTAATGGCTTCTCCTCTTCACTCCTCTTTACCTTTGAATTACAAAAGAGCTTTCACTGCTGGGGGGTGGCAGGAGAAGGTTAATCAGTGAGCAGCAAAATCCTACCTCAAGGTAAGTCTGTGCTTTAATGAAGGCAAGAAGACACAAGCAGGAATGGGACCAAAACCCCCTTAACTACACTGAGAAAGCCATAGGCACTCCACAGAAACACATCATCCACTTGCACCAAACAAGAGAATGTATTTTATGTACATGTGGACTATTGAGTTGCCACTCGGCTCTGCAAGCCAAAGCTGCCTTGCAGGCTGAGCAGTACAAGCCAGGAGCACTGGGAAAGACACTAATTACAAACTTGAACAGAGGGCTTAATGCTTATCACATTTTAGGGCACTAAAATCAGCTTATTTTTCAGCTAGAGAATAGGCTTGGGGAAGGATTACTTCTCAACGAGATGACTTCTCATAAATGCAGAGATCTTGCTTTCATCCTCATTTCCATTAGGAATTCTCTGCATAATCAGCTGGGTTTGCTTGCTTCTCCAGCCTGAATTTCTACATCTATAAAGACAAGAGTCTTTCTCCCAGATTGCTTCCACAACAGATTCCATTTTTATGATGTGCTTTATGACTGCCTATTGGAAGGTGTATGTGTATGAGTGTATATATATATAAAGGTGTATGTGTATAAGTACACATATATACACATGCATACAAGACAAAGTACCCATACAGTTCTGCAGATTTGCTTGCGTTCTCCTACACCAAACTATATCCTAACCTGAAATCAGGGCTCAAATAAGGAAAACTGGTTCCCACTCAATGCTCCCAGCACTCAGACTCCCCAAGATAGCACAAGGCTTCTGTTAAACCAACTGTTTTCCAGTGGAGAACTCCAAAGAGATTCAGCCAGCTGAGACTAAGCTTAGTGCTAAGAACACATGCATGGTGCCACACACAATCTACAGGTCAAAAGCTGCAAGGTAAACAAGCTAAACGTGCCTTCGCTCCAGTGGATGGAGAGATTCTGGAAAGCATCACAAAATCAATCAGTTCCTCCGATACTGTTTCACAGTTCAAAGTAGGGACATGGGATACAGCTGCAAGAAGCAGGGCCTCTTTGAAACAGCAAAGTTTAAATATAGTCATGGAAATAGAATAGAGATCTCTTGCCAAGACCAAAGCAGGAAGCCTGAACACACTGAGCATTGGAGTCTCCAAGGCAACAAAATATTAAAGTCCCACAAAAATAGGATCAGAGTCTTAAATCCCAATGTCTTTGTGATACTCAAGTACAATAGCCTTCAGGTTTTTATGGCAGTTGCAGAGAGAAGGGGGATTTCTTTTGCATGCCAGGTACCATTACCCCACCACAGCCGCTATGAAGTTGTCAATTGGTTTGAGACAGTTCCATCTTATGCTTAAGAGGCAGTTGGATGGGGAAATGGCAACCTGGGAGGAGAGAAGCCTTGTAAAGCTCAGCTGTTCCCTCTGTTAGAAGCCAGAAGACCTTTTGCTCCATATGAAGACACAAACACATCACACCACACACTCACCCAGGCACTTGTAGGGCACAACAATGTGAGTGTGGTCCTTGCACTGCTTCTTCCCCCTCTTGCACCAGCTGTCGATGCTGACAGGTTGGTTGGCTTCCACCACGTTCGTAATCTGCAAGTCTGGATACATCTGTTTAACAAGAAAGGACAGAGGATGTGCAAAGTGGCTCCTCACCAAAGCAGCGAGGCTGATTCTCCACACAAAACCAAGTTCCAATCTGCTCACGGACACGCATTGCCTTCTGGATCAAGCTTACAACAGCTGAAGACATGAAAAAGCTGCCTGGCATGCAGGGCTCGAGAAATGGAATGTGTCATCACTTCTATGCAGCAGGAGGAAGCCAGGTCAGGGGCAAAAGCCTTTGCTGGCACTAAGCTGAGGTGTTTGGCTTTGCATGGTAGTGGAGAAGGAGGATTTGGGTTTGGAGGAGATTTCTCCATTCCATATTGTCTGGCGCAGCACGATACCCTCTGGAGGAGGACAATCACCGACAAATAGGGTTCAGTAACATCTTCAGACTCTCTTGCCACTTGTCAGGCTAATATGCACCTACCTCCTCAGGTTTCCTTATGCCTGCTCCATTTATGATGCATTAATATAATTCCTACATCCTTCTCGAGTTCTCAAGTCCAGACAATGACTTACATTTAGGCTTTTACTACATGAACCAAATGTAGCCCCAATTACATCAGCCTTCTAAAACAGTTTTAAAAGTTATCTAGTCCAGACATGGTGCGTTCTATCACTTTCCTATTTAAAAGACACATTACTTGGAGTATTTTCCTTGGCTGTCACCTCAGAGGAGCAATTAAAGACAGTTATCAAAGCCAATACACTACAGCATATCTGGAGCACACTGAAAGGACATTACATGTACAATAAAGCATAAAGAGCCTGTAAATACAGCCAAAACTTTGATGAAGGTACTTTTCTAATGTTCTGACTGATCTGAACATGCTGCTGAGAACAACCCAGCCACATTTTGATGAAGATATTGTCAGGTTCCATCATGTACAATGTGGTGGTGATGCTGGTGAACCAGGTTAAGATTTGGAGATCCCCCTGCAAAAACCCTCCGACTTAAAATACTGATCACTGTCTCAATCTCACTGCAGTGTCCTCCCTGCTCTGCCTGAGCAAGACAGGTCATGGACTGAGCTAGTCAAAAGCAAGCTCATCTCCTGCAGGGTTAATCTGCTATTGACTGGCTAAATGGGAATCCAATTCCTTGGCTGCAGTGAAGATGCAGGGTCATACAGAGAAACTCACCTCCTGGCAGTACTGCAGGATCTCTTCCTTCCTTCCAAAGCAGCTCTTGGTCCCGGAAGGGTCAGGCTCCCATTTCCCAGTCTGGATGTTCATGTGCATATTGAGCTTCCCACAGAACATGGCAATCTGAGGCTCTGCCACCGCAAAGCCTGCGCCAGCATTGGCTGCGAGTGCCTGTGAACACAAACACAGAACATGTTGCTTGCATGGTCTGATGGAAAGCAAAACAACCTGAGCAACCAGAAGGCCTCTCCCATCTCCTCTAGAGAGCTCCTGCTTAATCCAGAACATCGGAGGAGTCTTCCCAACCATTTTGTAATGATATTCCTTAAGGCTGCAGAACACACCATGTTTTCAACAGTGTTTTTCCAAACTCTGCTTTTATTCCTTCAACAGCCTTCCAAAACCAACAGTAATTCACACTTCACTGCTGCGCCCACAAAGATGACTGAAGAACTTCAACCTGTGTTTGAAGATAAATAGCTAATACTAGTTAACTTATGGTAGAAACACCTCTGTGAGGCTACTACTGCTAGAATAACTGCACAAATCCTCCTCAGAGTTCCAAGTATGTGTTTCTCCCATAACCTTCAAAAACTTGGTATGGAAACACCAAAGCTTATTGCTCTAACATACAAGTAAAGACAACTTTGCTGCATCAGAAGCTGTTGCACCCAAGTCCTCAAAGCCTGTTGTTTCTTGGTCAGTGCACTCCTATGGGTATTTGTCCTGCCTGGATTCTGAGTGCTTCCAAGCCTGCCCTGGCAGACAAAACCCCGCCATCCCAGCCCCACATGTGGGTCAAACTGCAGCCTGATCAATGCAAACAAGGTCAGGCTCCCTTTTGGCAATCTTGCTGCCTGACCAAAAGGAGAAAAAGGGGATTAAATTCAATTGCAGGCTTGGGCTTTTGCTGAAAAGACTGAGTGAATGCTGGGAGCGGGACAAGCTGCCCCTGCACAACTACTCACTGCTGTAAAAGAGGTATGAGGGAAAACAAACCAAACTCCTAAACTCAATGCTCTTTAAGGTGTTTAAGGGGAATGAAATCCATTCAGCTACTGTGGAAAAGGCAGATTAGAAACAGAGGCTTCAGGGACCACTGTATTCCTGGCCTTCATCTTTAGCTTAATACACTCAAAACCACACACAATACAGTGGGCACCATTCATTCCTACCACCTGCAGGGCCCCATCAGCTTGTGTCAATACATGTATGCTTGAAGCAAATAAATAAAGAGAAGAATCCAAAGGACAATCCCTGGGTGCAGCTCCTCCTTGGTGGATAGTAGGAAAAAAATAACTGCCATCATAATCAGCTCATTTCTCCCCCTTCCTGTTCACACACAAAATCACTGCCTGGAGATAAGACATTCAACAAGGAGCCAAGGACTGTTCAGTGCTGACCACATGCTTGGGATGAGACACAAAAGCCTAAATTCATGTCTTAACTCCAGAGAAATCACCCCTTGAGTTTTAAGGACTTATTCACATCATTTAAGATAGAGTCTTATATAAGCATTTTCTACTCAGTCTAACCCAATATGAGAGCAAGTTCAGATCACAAAGTAAGAAAATACTTAACTATATACAAACCTGTATCAACGCCCACAACAAAATGCTTCCAAGTTCACTTATACATACAAGTTTAGCATAGGAACTTCTTGTGCTCTGTCCTAACAAAAATAAGACAGTTTGCTCTTCAAGTATAGGAGGGCTCAGGATGAATACCCTGATGGGAACTGCATGCAGTCACCTTGCTCCTTTAAGAAATCAAACCATTTAAAAGACATTCACTTCTATCAAGTGCTGACAGCAGGCAGCAAATCCATGCTCTTGTGCTGCCTCCTCTCTGCTGTAGCATTCCAGAAGAGAAAGGCAAATGTGGACTGCTCCTTCATCACTCTATAAACACACACATACGCACTTTGTAAGAGGGCCCTTTTTATCTCTCTCCAAACCAACACCATTTTGGTACCAAAAGCACGTTCCAGAGAGCACAAGACTTGACACGTTCAAGGAAGCAATCACCAGCACAACTTTGTCTGATGACAACAATGAAACTGCATCCAAGATTCAAGCTGAACTCTGAAAAGAACAAAAGGAAATGCAAGATGGAGTGTGCACAGTGCATCAAAAGGTATGGTTCTGGAATGGTTTGGAGATCTTTAGCACCACTGATGCTGGAAATCTGTGCAAACTGCAGCAGGATGCAGCAAAATGAGGTAATCATAAGCAAAAGAGGCAGAAACATCCCTAAGTAATCCACTCACAGCAGCTCCTGCATGAGCAAACCCCTGTTCAAACACATACCAGGCTCCTGACATCATGACCACCCCCAGGCACATCCAGTGTTTGTTTTTGCTGTCTCTCCAGCTTGATACTTCACACTGTGGCAAAGGTATCACTCCTCCTCCTCGGTGGATTGCTCACATACTTTACCTATCAGTGCAGTTGCCCCAACTATCAGAGCATGCTAAACCCAAATTCACAGCTGAACAAACGGGACACTAATAACCTGATTTCATCACTTAATCCAATGGAAGAAATCATGTCTTGCATTGCGCTGTTGAGTAAGTGAATGAACTTTGATAGACACAAGTTGAATCTTTAACCCCATGACCTGCAAGATAAGGGTTTTGAATAAGAGGCCTCTTCAACTTCTCACCATTCCAACCCCGTGCAGCATTTTCATCTCATTCTACTGGTAATGAGAGAACAGGGCACAGCAAACTTCATCTGTACCAGTGTGAGCCACATCTTTAACGCTGCTACTTCAGTACTGAAGAAACTCACCTTTTGGGGACAAAGTATTTTTAGTTGCTACACACAATTGCCTTTGGTGCCTCAGAAATAAAAGCAGATTGCTCAGGCTGATGATGGCTGAGCTTATCCAGTCTACATCCACAGACTGGTTTGGGTGGGAAGGGATCTTAAAGCTCATTCAGTTCTAACCCCCTGTCACAGGCAGGGACACCTTCCACTAGAGCAGCTTGCTCCAAGCCCCCATCCAACCTGGCCTTGAACACTGCCAGGGATGGGACATCCTCAAGCATCACTTTGCAAAAGGAGAGCTAAGGAACACGTAAATCAGCACAAAGCTTGGGATAAAGCCATGTCCTTTGTTAAGCTCTTCAGCACTGCAGAGAACTGACATTGCAGAGGGATGAACAAGCTGACAGCACATTTTTCTTTGGGAATTTCCCAGCCATAAATGGAAGCAGTCGCCTCCTTCAGTGCTGTGGAGTAACTATTCAACCTCTTAAACAAGCAGGCTGACAGCTTAGGAGGAGCAACACACACATAATGGAAGAGAGTTCATCCAGTTGTGTATCTCCTCCTCGAATGTTATTTGAAGAGCTATAATCCTATTAATACCTATCCATAACGGGAGACCAAGATGAATGTTCTTTGGGAAACAGACTGACATAAACCATCACTTTCCTCACTGGCACTTGCACTCACAAGATGCTTCATGATAAATTCCACTCGGCCTTTGGGTGTAATTCCCTAACCCAAGTTTGCTTTCCAAGACCAGGGAAGTATTTGATTCCATAAACACATAAATCTCTGGCCAGTTAAAGTCAGTTAAATTCCTCACCCTGTCACGCACTGCCTGATTTATGGTCCCTGAAACACAGGAATTCAAACCTCTACATCTTCCTCTCCGATGCCCAAGTATCTCAATTCACTACTAGCCTCTTCCAGTTGTGATGAACAGGTTACATCTGCCCCTCAAACACATGCAATACATTGCAGTTTTGGTTTGGAAAGATACAACATGAAAACCACACACATATTCCTTGCCTTTTATTTCCTGTTAAAACTCAACCCAACAACCCTTCTTTAGCCCAGCTCCCTATCCAATGCCGGTCAGGAGTGCTTGCCACATGCTGCTGGGGACTTCAGGATCGGAGTTTTGCTTTTGGGAAGAGAAGTTCCTCCCTGTGTTTGATAGGGATGAATTCCTGAGTACCTTAATAGCACGAAGGTACCCACAAACCAGCATCATTGAAGTATGGCCTCAAATTTCAGGTCAAACACTGCAAACTTCTTGCCTATCTCATCAGATTAGCCACAGTATCAATCTTCATTCAAGTAAAAGCAGAGTGGACGGGAGCTTAGCAGGGAATCTTGATTCCCTTCCCATTCACGCTAAAGAGCTGTTCACAAATGGCTTCCCAAGACAATCACGGAACATGCATTATGGAAATCATAGCCTGAGAAGTACCAAAAGCCTGCAAGGAAAACTCACACTGTGCTTCCCAGCAGGTTTCCTTTACAGCAGAACACCAGCAGCCCTGGCTGGATAAAGCCACAGAAGATAAAGTTGTTTTCCAAGTGGAACTCCAGCCTGTAGAATTCATAAGGTGCTGAAATGAAGCTCTGATTGTGAACGACATGGATTTGGTGGCCTTTTGCTGCAGGTCCCAGCAGATTCCCTGCTGGAAGAATGACAAGAATTCCCCATCTCTTTGCTGCCATGCTGACAAGGAATGCCAGGCACTAACTTGGGAAGATTGCCTGTGCTGTTTGTTTTTAATTAAGCAAAGCCCCTTGAAAGCAATCCTGGTTATTAACATCAGAACGCATGTGAAGCACAGCCTGAGGGACTTGAGAACACACTCCCTACCCTGATGAACACCTCCCACCTTTGCTTCATGAAAGAGAAAAGGGAAATAAGAGGAAAGAAGATTCTTAACGCATTTATTTCCTCTTGTTTCTGCAGCATAAGGCTGCAGCTCCTCCTCTGCCACTGTAATAAAAGCAGATATGGAGGTTATAAACTGAACTCTTTCAAAACCACTGAGGAATTCAAACAGTTCCTTTGATGCTAAAATGAGCCTTGTTACCTTATCAGCCCTCCTGGAACCACAATCCTCAATGGCTGCTGCTTTTGAATGCATGAGTACTTTACCTTTTCACCCCTCCTGGGGCTGAAAACTGCACAGAGGACACGGGACAGGGAACAGGATGCTCAGAGAAGCTGTGGCTGCCTCATCCCTGTTAGCATCCAAGGCCAGGTTGGACACAGGGGCTTGGAGCAACCTGCTCTAACTTTAGGCCCAAGAACTGAGCAGAGCACTTAAAATTCCCCTGCTTTGGGATTTCGAACTTGTGCACACGAGCAGAGCTTTCAATCCCTACCTCAATTTGTGTTTCAAGCTTGGGTTTCCTTCACTCCTCTTCCTGCTTTTATTCAGCAGATAGGTGGCTGGAACCCAGGCAAGCTAACAAATGCCTGACACAGCAGGCAGTAAATCTCAGCCCAGCAGCTCATCCCAGCTTTATTGCTTTAGGTTTTTTTTTCAATTGCTGATAATTACAATAATGCACATGGCAGGGGGCCAAGGCAGGAAGAATTATTGTCTGCAGGCAGATCTGGTGTGAGCTGATAATACCAGCACGGGTTTGCCTTTGAATTTCAATGGCAGAAATGGCAGTCTTTGGCTGGCTTTTAACTTGCTGGAAGGGGAGGAGCTCTCATCTGCTCATCCTTTATGGGGAGGAGGATTCTGCACCAGCAGCAAACTGGGAACCAGTGTGGGAGCTGCAGTGTTAGCTCAGGCGCAGTTCATATTGGATACCTAACACGCAGTTCAGTGACAACCATCGATGGATCTTCATCCAGAGCTATACACAGACCTAAATGCTGCTGAAGCCTAAGGCTCCCTCTGCCTTCCTGCAAAGAAAAGGGGGAATTCCTGAGTACCTGTAACTGCCGGACAGCCCTTCTGCCCTTGAAGCTTGTATTAACGAGGCAGCAGGTTATTTCCTCCTCCTTCTCTAGCTTATCACGCTCCATAAACAAAGCCTGCATGAGTCATTGGGCAGACAATGCGCCTGTCAGACATCTGCACTGGGAACTGCCATGCTCAGATACGGAAAGCAGCACTGCAGGCAGTACTGGTACATAGCTCGTCTCAGCAAAGCCACAGTTCAGCATAGACT
This sequence comes from Forpus xanthops, assembly GCA_032466535.1. NCBI lineage: Eukaryota > Metazoa > Chordata > Aves > Psittaciformes > Psittacidae > Forpus > Forpus xanthops. The sequence goes on along the minus strand of JASSUY010052760.1, from coordinate 177,041 downwards.
TGGCTTCCTGAAGTTGTTTGTGTAACGCAGTTGCCTTTGGCATCCTCTTTCCTACCTCCAGAGAGACCGAGTTCACAACAACTCACTTGGAACGTTCCCTGAACAAATGTTACTGTACCCAGAACAGTGTCCTTTAAAAAAGGAGATTCGTTTATAGGCCTCAAGCATGCAAAATGTGTGTCTAATGGCTGGGACTGGAACACGAATGCCACCCTCAAAATATAAGAGCGAGAGAAATTCAGCACCATTATGCCATTAATAATCCTTACACAGTGTACAGGTAGGCCCAAATATGTTTCATCAGCCAAGCTGCATTCCACTCCTCACAAGGATTTCAGGAATTATTTCCATGCAAAGCCTTGGATAGCTGCACTTATGGCCTTTTCCTTCCCCTTTCCAGCAAAACACAGCACCAGAGCCACTTAAAGGCCCCTTTTCATGAAGAGATTCTAAGCCATATCGCAGCACATGGAGCTGGACCTATTTATTCCTAGGCTAAACTAAGGCACAAAGTCAAGTGACTTGCCTGAGGTCACCCGTCAGCAGGCTCAGCCTGGTTTAATCCTCAACTCCTCATTGCTCCAATCTGTGCCATCATTCTGCTGTGCACGGCAAGACTATCCCACTGGAATGACTTGGGTATCGGAAACATGGAGCCTCAAGATGCCCTGTTTGCCAGCCAGCAAAGTGACAACTTCACTGCAAGTTCCCACATACACTCAAAACTGGGTGAAGAAAATGGCCACGGAGTGATTTTGGCTTCCTTGAAAATTGAGGGATGCAAAACACCTCGACTCCGCTTAGGAAAAGCTTTTGGCTCTCAAATGGACTGCAGCTTCATTATTGAGCTGTTAATATGAACCATCACTGTTCACACCGTAAAGGCTTCACTGACAACAGCACACATATGGAGGAGTACTGATATATAACCCTGTTTTGTAACTTCTCCCCATGGTTTAATACAGCTCCTTTCTATCTTAATACTCTTTAGCTGCATCAAGACCTAGGGAATAGAATCGCTGTGGTTACTGGGATACAGAGATTCCATAACACATAAGAAAGTACATTTCCAACATGTTCCATCACTTCAAAACAATTTGTGGGAAGCAAAAATAACTTCTGGATTAAAACTCATCCCAACTCATACGCATAGCTTGTCCGCTAGCTTTCCTAGTGGGAAAAGCTGTCAGAAAGGAGACCAGAGGAGTAACTTACTACTGAATCCGGGGGGGGGAACAGACCAAAACCCTGCCCTCGAAGCAGCACGAACATTGGTTTTATCTCAGTGGGAGCATCACAAGTAAGCCTGCAATGTAGGAGCTCAGCCTCACCACGCACGGAACCACTTGCGTGACTTCAGATCATGTTTTTCCCTACTACACAAGTATCCCAAAAGCAAGCAGGAAACTGCAGGGTGTATCTTAACAGAGCACCAAGAATTTGGAGTGGCAAGGAAAAATGCCTGGGGGAAAAATGTGAGATAAAGGAAAGATAACAAGTGGGAATGCAGTCTGCCATGCAGATTGGGTTTGGTTTCAACCATTCTCAAGTATTCCTCCCTTTATAGCTGTTGTTCAGGATCAGAGGTTGGTTGTTCCATGGAAAAGCACTCATTTAGCATCTCCAGGCTCTGCACTTGGCTAACACACAAACATCCCTACAGCATACCGGAATAATCCACTGTGCATTGCTCTAATGAAGCCCTGTGGGTCATGCTGACTGCTTTCCAGCTGAAAATTCACCATCTTCTGGGAAAGAAAAACCACCCTGAACCCAAGTTTATGGTAACTCTGCTGTCCAAAGAGTCCAGCTCAAATGAGGAAGAGGAATCCATGAGGTTTTTAGTGTTGGCTTTCCAAACCATGCTAATGACCATCTTCTGAGCATGGGAAAGTCAATGCTCAACTATTTTATCCAAGGGCTGCTTTGCCAAGTGAATGCTGATCCAGATCAAAATGAACAAGTTACCAAAAAGCTATGGGTCAGCTTTGCTGTTTGCAGCATCCAAACGGATCCTGCAAGTATAAATGGAGCTACACTTATACTTACATCTTTAAAGCCCCTGGCTAAAGCACAGGTTCCTGCTGCTCCAAAATTCCTACTATACGTTTATTCAGCTACAGCGAAGGATGTTCTTTTACCGTAAACAGAGAACTTTGACCTAAACATCACCCCAGCAAGCTCCAGTTTGCAGTCCTCACTGCTTATAAAACAAAAGCCAGAGATTTAACGTAGCAAAACCACTTCAGATTCTCACCAAAACCTGGCCTTGCCTTGCCCAGCCTGCAGCTATTTTTGATCCCAGTAAACAGCAGTGAAGCCAATGAAAGGTTGCCAGTTTCCTGACACTAATGCTGGCAACCTGGAGAAGAAGGAGCAAGTACACAAGAGCAGGTTAAAGCCTGACTACCGCTACCTCTGGTGAGTAGCAGAGGCTGAAGTGCAGGAGGATGGCTTGCAGCAAGCAAAAGTCAGATGCAAAAGGTTTTAATTGCTTAAAAGTTGTCCCCATCAGTGAACAGCTCTCAGAAGCATCCTGGTATTATGAACACAATTTGGGCTCCAATCTCCCAACTGCCTTCCTCCTTCCAAAAGCAGAGGATAAAGGGCAGACTTTTCTCTTCCCTGGATTGCCAGCACCTAGATTGAGCAGTCTGACACACCAGAAGCCAGATAACAAAGAGCTTCCTGAAGTCCCCCTAAAGTTCTGTCAGTAGCAGGGTCACTGAAAGTAAAGGACCTCAGTAATGGTTTAATGGGTTTCCATTTTTGACTCTTTAAAAGCAAACCTGACTATTTTAGTAGCATTTTCTTTCTAAAGCGTTATCAGCCAGGGTTTAATAGTCACAGCATCCTATCATAGCCAGGCTAGCACACAGAAACTCTAATGGCTGTATTAAACAGTCCCCCCCTTTAAGGGAAGTAACATGTCTCTACTTAGAGCAACTGCTTAATACTATTAGAAAATTAAGGGGTCATTTATAGCACACACGGAGCTGGGTAAGTTGAGGTCCCCTTTACAGGAAGAAAAGCCAGTTCAACAGAAGCCAGCCTAGAACCCCAAATGTTTCACACTGTCTCACATTTAACTGGTGGTGTATGCTGTTCAAACACACCACAGTTTTATAGCTCTTCTATCTCCATCCCATTTGCAGCATTGCGTGGACATACAACAGAATAGGAGAGCTGGATTTGATCTTGGATGAGATTCTGACTTGTGAGTGATTCCTTCTGGGTTTCAGCATGAAGCAGGAACTCTGTGTACACTGATACCTGCTTTCCTGAGGTCTCCTTTAGCATTTTCTGGCAATTCCCAAGAGAGGGATGGAGAAAACACTGCTTTCTTCTTTTCTGTCTACTTAGCTGAACTACAGTTGATGGAAGATGTTCTGAGCTGCATACACCTGATGGTCAGTTCTCTGAGCTTCCCAACTTCACTGTGCTTTAAACAGGCAGCACACACTGAGAGCTTCCATCACCTCAAATCCTCGTCAAGGTCTCTGAAAGGTATTCCTATTCCATCTCCTTTATAGTAAGCCCTTTGTCCAGGCTGTCCATCACAGCACCAAAACTGGATGTTTTTTTCCTAAAGACTTGGTATTCTCCAGTAAAATACTTCAAGAAGTGTTATTCTGAACAGAAGGATTCCAAGCAACTCTTCATTTTCCTGTTTGGAAAAGGCTATTGGACAGAAGACAGTCACTACTGGTAAACAGAGAAGCTCTTGCTTGTCCTGATGCTCCTGTCCAGCATGAGCCACACTTGAGTGAGAAAGACATAAACAAGTTTTACTTTCCTTGGCCCTCCAAGCAGATAAGGATAGCACTGGAAACACTGACTTTGCATGTAAATCCCATCCCTAGGACCGTGCTTGCAGCACAGATTGATCTGTGCATTGATGCAAAAGGTCACTCACCATTTTCCTAGCCATAGGCTGAGAAGTTTCGTGAGAGCTTTCTCTAAGTCAGAGGATGAAAATTCCACAATGAAGTTCTAGCCCCGGGGAGCTGGGGGTTTATTTTCACTGATGGACTTCAGACAGGGCCCATTAAGGTGTCTTTTTTAAGCTAAACATGCATCTCAGCTGCAAACATTCCAGAATAACCTCACTAGAATGTGGTAGATCCCTGCTGTGGATAAGCCCTATGGAATATATACAGATATCTGACATCATAACACATCAGCACCCGAGAAGGCCATGCTGCAATCAGAGCTCGACGATGCAATAGCATGAGACAGTTCAAAACGGTATCTCAGTTTCATAGCCCTATTTTGGACACCTTAGAAGAAAAAATGACCATTTAGAGCTCCCGAACAGTCTAAACCTGAATTCTCTTGGAGGCTGCCTGTCCCTGCACAGTGCCCAGCTAGCCTGGACAACAGTGACACCAGTACTAGGTGCATTTGTGCTATGGAGCCAGGAGCATTTAGAGGGCTCATAATTCTTCTGTCAGATTGAGGAGGAAAACGGGTTAGGGAACAGACACAAAATGGATTGATGTGTGTTAAGGTTGGCATGGCAAAGACAAAAGGACTAGCTGTTCCATTAGACTTCCCATATCTTCATCCCTATCAATAAAAGGGATCTATTAGCCCAGAGAGGTGGGAATAATAAGGACAGAGCTCTGCTTTGAGGCCGCTATTCCCAAAGGTATTTCTCACTAACAAAGACTGCTAATAAGCACATGATTTGAAGTTTCACTCAGGAGTCAAGGTGTTGCAGAGGGGATCAACTACATAGGAGGGAAAATGAAAGCAAGAAAGCGTGCCACAGACAGCAGGATGAGTGCTTCATATGCAAACTAAGTTCTGGTTTCAGCCCTCTGCAATATGAGCATCTCAAACTTGGCTCGAGTTGATGATGTTCACATCCTGATGCATTCCAATAGACTGGACCAGTGCAGCATGCGCAATCTGTATCTTTATTTTGTGCTTTACATGACATGTGGTGTATTTTGCAGCTTAATGACTCTTTTAATCCTCTTCATCATTGAAGAACGTCATCTCAATGCGATGTAGGTACATACTGCTCAATGGGAGCTGCTTGGAGATGTGTTTCAGGAGATATTCCAAGGCAATTTCTTATAAAACCAAAATCTCTGCTTTACTTGATCTGCAGTATTTAAAGCTAACTGTTAGAAACAGTAAAAACCTATCAGCTCCCTATTAGGGCATAAGAAGCAGCTTACAGGCAGGTTTAATCATCACACGCTGTTAAATAAAATAGCAGAACAGTATAAGAATTGCTAACTTTTGGCCAAAATATTGCAATATAGCAACAGGAATCCCAAAAAGCCAAACTGAAACCAAGGACAGCAATTAAGTGATTTTCATAAGGCCATTTAGAGCCTTAGAAAGCACTTCTCTTCTACACTAGAGATGAAGCCTGCAGTTTTGTGGGTATCTTGACAGTATTCTGCTCTGGAGCAACCAGTTTGGCTGTTTGCATATACAGGACTGAGAAATTTGACAGTGGTCATTTCAGAACAGGAATGCTTTTGAAATACAGCAGCATCTATCACAACAGGATGACAATGATGCACTCTAGTCAGTCCCCTGCAATAACAGAGGGAATTAACATGTTGCCATGCCCTGTGGAAAGCCTCCCATATGGGTATACTGTGAGAAGTACTCTCTTCATCTCACCAATTCACATGGAATTCCTGCTCCGTGTAGCTGTGCACATGTTGTAGCTCCATGCAAACCTCGGAATTTCAGCCTCTACTTCAACACACCTTTTGCCTGTATTGTGGAATTTACATGGAAACAAATGGGAAAAGACTTCCTGTCCTAACAGCTACGTTAGGAATGCAGCTCTTCTGGTCAGTCTTCCTCAGAGCCACACTGCTGAGGGAAGGACCTGGTGGAGAGGGAGAGAAGGCAAAAGGATTTTGTCTCTTAACCTGAGAGACGAAGGCATCCTGAAGGGAGATGCATTTCAAATGATGGATTAATTCCTATCTAAACCCCCTGCATAGAACACAGCACTGGGGATTCAAACTGAGGTAATAGTTTCCAGTGTCATTAGCCAAAGCTCTCATTCACCAACTCAAGTAGATCTGTACATGCATACAACGAGCAGACCAATAAGCATGCAAGGTGAGGGAGACCCAAGCAAATCACAAGCTGTGATTCAAACCATGAAGCCAGCTCTGATCAAGGCTGGGATAGAGCAGTGCAAAGCCTCCACTGCATCAAGGCTGAGCTCTGTCAAGCCATTCATCTCCTGCCTTTGTTAGTGGTAAATTGCTTCCGAGAAGGCGGCTGCTGCCCTAAACAGAATCTCCACATACTGAGTAGCTTTGTTGCAGAGCAAGTATTGATGCAATCTGAACAAGACAGCGTTCATCAGGAGCAACAGGGGCAGGAACACTGCTTCCCCAAGCCTCCAGTGGGTCTCTTGCTGTGACACGATGTTCCATGCCAGGCCCAAGCTCCATGCATCCACAGGAACACCCCAACTTCATTCCACGACCCCACTCAGCCCCTTCTAGGGTCTGGTTCTTGCCTAAGTCCTCAGCACTGGGTCCAAAGGGTTAGCTCTAATACCCCAACACGTTGCCAACCCCAAATGCCAACTTTCTTGGCTGAGCACCAAGGAAAAAACCTTATCCACTGCTTGAGATTTTGAGGCTCTACTTTAAGACTGTGGAAACAAAGCAGTTATTTAAAACCCGGCAACTCAAACTACTTAGAGGAACATAATCTTATTCCAACAGTACAAATGGGAGCTGTGAGCATCATCGAATAAGTCTGGGTTGGAAGGGACCTTCAGAGGTCATCTAAACCCCTGCTGGATGATGCTCCATTCAAGAGTAATAACTGCTCTCCATGATAATGTGCACCCTCAGTTTCCCTTTATCTGGACACACAGCAGCACTGAAGCACATACATGAGCACTGCCATACCCTGCCCTTGAGAATTCATCTCTAACCAAGCCCCTCAACACAGACTGGTGTGCTCAGCCTGGATCCTGCCCCCGCTCCCTCTTCAGGGCTCCTAAACACATATGTGTGAAACACTGCAGACATCAAATCCAATTTCTTCAGCAGGAGCTTTGATAAATTATGCAGAGACAGACTCACGTTCAAATGCTGATAGAGTCATTGGGAACTCAACCCACAGGCCTGAATCAACATGCTGCTTTTCATCTTTGGAGAGCAATACTCAGCAGATTAAAGCCCCTCTCTACTCCAGCCACAATTACTCTACCACTACCAGCCTATGCTATGAAGGCAACTGGTGTTTAGTATTAGTGAATTATAGCTCATGGAGGATCATTTTTTGCAAGATACTAGTCCCAGCATGAATGGGAAAAGATTAAACAGCGATAAACCTCCCTTATGACTTAACTTAGACCTGGCAATGTGTCATGCCAAGCCCAAAAATCACATAGAGAACTTGGTGATTAAAAGCTTTATGCTGGAGGTTACCATGTGTCTAAGCAGAGACCAGCTTCTGCTGTGAATATGCAATCCAAATCCACTTGAAACAGGAGTGCATCATGTTCATTGTGACAGATGGCAATGGCAAGACCTCGCTTTCTGTTCCTGTCACTTCACACCATGGCATCAGAACTAGTGGGATTCACCACCCCAAAACCCCAAAAGAAGGACAAAGCTTTCAGCAGGAGCCGGAGCTAAAAATAACAAAACAGCCTTTAAAGAACAGCCCAAAGATGAAAGAGAAATGCAAATGTTTGGCTTTTGATTTCAGTACTGCAGTCAGCATAGGGCAACTCCTGGAAAATACCCAGCACTTTACCAAGGCCATTTCATCTCTGCTACAGCATCATCAAGAGACCATTCCCAAGGTCTCCCCACTGACTGTTTCAGTGCTTTGAGGAGGCAGATTAAAGAAGCCAATCACAGCATCTGTGTGGGGAAATGCAAGCTCCTGTTGTACAGTTAACAGAAGACTAAAACTCTAATGCATGAGTTTAAGCTCCCAAAACACAGACGACACCTCAGACATCTGAAAACAGAACATAAGCAGCAAGTGTTTGTTGGAGGGGAAAAAAAGGACCTAAATAAGGGAAGTCTGGAGGTTAAACACTATTTCTATTTAAAAGTGAAGTCATCAGTAAAATGACCCTTCTTAAATGGAAACTTCACTATCAACTTGCTGTTACAGTCAGAATGAACCATGGCCCCAGACATCACTGTGTGCTTGTGTCCATCTTGGCCTGCATCAAAAGACACTTTTGACTGCTGTAATTTTGATAGAGAGAAACGACTGCATGCAGTTACTGAAAGGCATCCCCATCACCGAGCCAAAGCCTGGCATCTGAGTGCTGAAACACACTCAGCATTCACGCTGCACCTCTGCGTGGTACCAGGTTGAAGAAGAAGCCTGCAAAGAAGATGAACTTACAGTCTGTATAGCCACTATTTAGCAGGCTTGAGAGCTAAGACTTTGTTCAGATGCTACTGCAGGGGGTTGGAGGTGGATGAGCTTTAAAGTCCCTTCCAGCTCAAATCAGGCTGGGATTCTATGAAGTGCCACCAAGAGCAGCAATTTTGACTCCTCACACTAGTTAAGAGCGACTGGCACTGAAGATATAACCCAAAACGAAGGGCTGCCATGGATAAACTTGTACAAGAACATGATTGCGACTGACAGCATGAAACACAACCAAAAATTACAACTAAACTTAATATAGATAGGGGCCTATCTTTCAAAACTAACGAATTTATTCTCTTTGCCTCTGGCTGTACACAAAATACCCAATGTAATACATCAAACCCAAGCGCTGGTAAGCAGCTTAGCCACATGCATTTCTGGTCAGGTGGGGCCCTGATTACATAAAGCCAAGCAGGCTGGTTTGCTGCCACAAAGATGAGCTTAACATCATTTGCAGAACATGAGGATTCTCATCGTTTACCCCAAGTTGGAACTTGGACAACTACACAGAGAGGTGGAATTCTGTGGTTTAAACATAGAATCACAACCTGGTTTCAAAGGGATCTTAAAGCTCACCCAGTTCCAAGGGCAGGGGCACCTTCCACTTGGAGCAAGTTGCTCCAAGCCCCATCCAACCTGGCCCAGAACACTGCCAGGGATGGGGCAGCCACAGCTCCTCTGGGCACCCTGTGCCAGCGCCTCAGCACCCTCACAGGGAAGAGCTTCTGCCTTAGAGCTCATCTCAGCCTCCCCTCTGGCAGGTTAAAGCCATTTCCCTTGGCCTGTCCCTCCAAAGCCCCTCTCCAGGTTTCCTGCATCCCCTTTATGTACTGAAAGATGGGCTGAATGGAGTGAATCTAATGCAAACCTAATGGTTGGAAATTCCTGCAAACCCAGCCAAACTCTCTCTTCTGAAATGCACATTTCCTTGTGCTTGGTCTCTCAGGAATTCACTTGTTTCTTTCTCCTACAGCATGCAACCTGAAGAACAGCTTGCCCTATTTCAGCTGAAGTTACCCTTTAGCCTGCTGTACCCAGTGAGAAGCCACCAGCCCTCCTGAACCAGAGAAGAAAAACAAGTAGGTCACTTGGTCAGGCCACAACAAAGAGAAACCTGCCCATTTACTTCACTCACATCTTCCTTCTTGCTGCTTTATAACTCGGTAGTAAGCATACAATAAAGAGATGCATCTATAGAGCTCCTTTGAGACCTTGCACAATGTTGTCATCTCTTTCCTCTCTCCACACCCCTTAGTGCAGAAAAAAGCTGAAAAATGGAACTACTGGAAGGCAAATTACAAAATTAACACAGTCAAAGTGCCCTAAAGACTCCATTTAAGAGAAACAGGAAGGTAAAAGCTGTGGGAGGATACACCATTTGCCTGCAAAGAGCTGTGTGCCAGTAGGAAGAGCAGAGTGGCAGAGAGAATCAGCCAGGATGGAAAAGACCTTCGAGATCATCAAGTGCAACTGCTCCCTCAAGATAGTGCATTTCTCTTCTATTTTCAACTCAAGACCAAGGTTATGATTTAAGTACATTTGCAAAAGCAGATGCTACAGTCAGGATAGCTTCTATAGACTTCTATTAAGGTTCAAATGCCCCCAAGAAGACATATACAGAGTAAAGAACAGGTATAATTTTTACAAGCATCATCTGAGGAGAAGCTTAAATGGTGTACAGAGCACTGACACTGCATTAATCCTTCCTTTCACTGCACAGTGCTGAAGGAGTAGCTGTATGTGATAATAAAGCTCACATTCAGCTAAAGCCACCTACACAATAGGTTCGAATAGCTCCCAGGAGACACAACGAACACATTAACAACAAAACCCACTGATAGAGATATTAATGCCTAAAAACCATTTGAGAGAGGCCATCAATATTTCACACGTGAAACAAGAGGAGCTGAAGGCCTTCTCCAAAGAGCAGTGCTTACCTTCACATGGCACTCCACAACTCAGCACAAATTCCAGAGCCTCTGCAATATCAGATGGCCATCTGATTGGCTTTATCCCCTCGCACATAGCTCTGCTTCACAGATGCTTTTGTCGAGGCTTTGCTTTCATAGGAATTTCTATTTCCTATCGGTTACTGGGAAGCAGGAGGGACTGAAAGGAAACCAAAGGCCACAGGCTCCAGGCTGGAATTTTACCGAGCTGTTTCTCCTCAGGACTTCAACAGAGGAGTGGAAATTTCCCCTAGGTGGAGTTCTTTGTTCAATGCAGCAGGCAATTACAAGTCCCCAAGGGCTGCAGAAATGGCAGAAGACTCATGTTTGTCGGTGCGAATTGAAGCACACAGAAACGATAACACAAAACACATCCTTCTGCTGCAAAACACACTGTTGGGGGGGGGGTCCTCACTCCAAACCCTGGCGGTTTGGAACAGGCAGGTATGAATTTGAGAGAGCTTTGGAAAAAGCAAACCTGATTAAAGAGAAGCAATATCGAGTCTGCATCGCCTCTGATCTGATTATACTAAAAGGTCAAGTGATAAAAAAGAAACTTTGCATCTTTAAAGGCCTCGAGGGCACCACACAAGTAGTTTATCATTGGAATACACATCCAATTAGAACAGATTTCTCCTCTTTTTCCAGTTGGCACCAATGTCACTGTGGCAGCAGACACCGAATCCAGCACAACCCCAAGATATGCACCAAATACAACACCAATAGCTGTGTATCAGTGATTTCTCCAAGCTCTTCTATTCAGAAAAGACACTGTTAAAGGTTATGTGCCATCAACCACAATGATCTCAAAGGGAGACTGTCCTCAGCCACCAGCCCTTGGGAACACCCTGGGCAAAGGTTCAGGTACCAGTCATTCAAATGACAAGACACATCTGCCACTCCCAGATGCGTGGTTTTGATGGGAAAGAAAGGAAGAAAACCAAACTGTAGTCCCTAAGAGGATTATTGGGTGCTCTAGGGACAGGGACTGGTGGCTGAGATCATCAAGGGAAGAAAATCCACCTAAACAGGACCGTGCCAATCCAACTGAACTAATCACTGCAGCCACTGCTATGGGTTTTCCTTAACTCCATCTTCAAACATTACCTTTATTACTGAAGATAATAAATAAGCAACCTCCTATTTTTCATCACGTTGTCTGACAGCATCCAGTAAGTATCACAGCATAAATCCCCAAACCAGTAACCATTCCGCTTCCCAAGCCCCACATCCATGAGGAAACCTGGCAGCAACAGAGCCTGGAGAGCTGCAGTCCCCCCCAGACATGACAATGGGAGAGGATGCAGCAAAAGGAGGAATTCCAGTGACATTCTGTGTCAGCAGATGCTGTCGTGTCTTGAGAGGATTCACACTGTGCTGCAGGAGGGGCAGTGAGGACAGGTTATGCACTAACATTACCCCACACCAGCCTGTAAACTGAATCCTAACACAGCCATCACCCTCCTCTGATAAGGAATGATGCTGGAAGGGTTTTCTTGTCATCAACACCCCCCTTCTCATGGGTTGCCAGCCCCTCCTGGTGTGCTGAGGTCTCCTTTTGTGAATCCCTGCGCTCATCCTGTGACTGGCAAATCCCAGGATCTGCTTCATCAGATGGATACCGGGCTTCAGGATGAAATTACAGCTCTATTTCTCAAGCTGGCATTCTGTAGTCCATAGCAGCAGCTTCCCAAAGGGATGTGCACAGGGCCCAAATTAGCCTCGGATAGGATAGAGGAAGTGACCTGCAGCTGGGGGAGCTCCCAAACAAGTGCAGAGAGCTCGGATTTAATGCGGCCACCCAAAGGCATCCAGGACAGTTCCCTTCCACTGAGGCAAAGCCAAGCAACCGGATCTGACACCCTCAGTGCAGCCCCAATGAGAGGGAGGTTATCCTTTTCCCAATGGCAATTATCACCACATTCCACTGATGTATGGAAACTGAAGGGCAGGAATGGTACAAAGGAGGTGGAACACTGCTCTCCATAGCTGTTGAGAAGTCATTGACTAATATCACATAACACACATGCAAAACTATTACAGAACCCCACTCATTCACTTATTCACTATCCCCAGCTCCACATTTAAGAGGTAAATGTTCTGCTTAACCAAACCTGCTAGGTTTTACTGCGACCCATCAAGTCAAGGCATGCACAACAGCCACAAGCCTGTTCTTTATCCATCCCTAAATAACCCAGAACCTACATAAGGCAGATATACCTCCAAACAACATCCACACACTGATTATTAAACTCTATTGATGTGCCACCTTTGAAGCCCAGTACATCCTTTGCTCTTTGTTTTGCTGTTTCATTTGAAAAGCCTGGTTATGGGGTGAAGTTTCTAAATGATGGCTTTTTCATCTCCATTTTGTTGTTGAGATAGTGAAATTACATCAAGTTCTGGGGTTTAGATATTTCCCACCTTCCAATTACATTCACATAGACAAATGTAATATAGTCATGTACACAGGTATTGGTATATATATATATATATATATATACACACAGGTATTGGTATAGATGTGCCTGTATGGGGTACAGTTAGAATATCCCACTCTGTAATTACTTCCAAGTAGAGATATAAACGTAATATGTTCACGGATGTAAGTACAGATGTAAGACACAGGTATAGATGTGCGTGTATATATGCATATATATTGTGATATCTAAGCCATTTTCCTATTAACTGCGAACCCTTCACCCTTGGCTGAAGCATTCCCTCCAGAAAACAAGGAAACGGTTCAAACCCGAGGATTTAACCGGGATTTGCCAAGCGGATGCAATCAAACGGATCCGTTTAACCGAAGCTTTTCTCTTCCAAACTGCCCTCTAATACTCTCCTAAGCTTCTAGACCAATCTGAAGCTCACAGCCCCTGCACCGTGCCAAGAATGCAGAGGTCACTTCCCAACGCAAGCCCCGAGCATCCCAGCGGAACGAACCTCCTAATCCAGGCGATCTCCGGCCAGACCTGAGGCCTGTGGTATCCGGCTTTGCCTGAGGACACTGACCCACCACCGCCTACCCCTCTGAGGAGGCTGAAGCTGCTCCAGCTCCCTCTATGCGAGCACAAACACCTTCAACACGCCCCTCATCTTCCTCCTGCCCGCCGCAGCCCAGCGGCGGTGGGTAACGCACCACACGGCCCTCACCCACTACCGAAGGGGTTGGAACACCCCCGTAAAACGGCAATAAAGTCCCACCGCGGCCTCTCCTCGCCCGGCTCCCAGGGAGAGCGCTTCCCCAGCGGACAGCGGCCCCGCTGCCGCCGGCCCATACCCACCTCGATGTACCCAGCGAGCGTGGCCGCGGGGCCGGTGAGCCCCAGGAGGAGCAGGAGCGGGAAGCGCACCGCGGTCCCCATGGCCTCCGCTGCTGCCGCCGCCCAAGCGCTACTGCGGCCTCACCGCCCCCTCGGCGGGAGCCTCCTCGGAAAGTCCCGCCCACCGCACCGCCTCGTCCAATCGCGGGGAGAGGGAGGAGTGATGTCACGCAAACCCCCCAGCTTCAGCCAATCGTAGCTAAGTGCTGCCCTGGGTGGGAGGGAAGGACCTATGGGGGCAGAGGCCACGCCCCCTTTTCGCGCTACCAGCCAATAGGAAGAGGCGCGGGGGTGAGTTCCCTGCCCGCTCGAAAATGGCGGCCAGTGCTGAGGTGAGAGCCTGATGGGAGGGCACGGGCGTGAATTCCACCGTCTATTAGTGTTAGATATACAATATAAACAGACCAGCGACCCATTCCTTACATAGGGGAGTATAGGGGGGAACGGGGCTATGGCCATGGGCCGGATGGGGCCTGTGGACTATAAACAATCCCTTGCTTCTCCCCCCCCACCACTGCAAAGAGAGGGGTGTTGTAATAAAAGAAAAATAAGGCAATTTCCTCATCTGTTTTAAAACAATGAGTTTTCCCCACCTCTAAAATCTATCTCTACCTCTAGCCCCGGTTTCTTGACCCCCCATGCTACCCACAAGCTCCAAGCCCTGCTCGGTGTGCAATGAAAACCAACTCTATCATGCTTGGTAGGCTTTTATTCCTTTTTCTCCTTAAAACTCAGCTGTTGGATAATAATCGCCAATTGCTTCATCCTGTCACCGACACAGAGGGCAAATAATCATTGAGCACTACAAAGGTAGCGCAACATGCACCACAAACCTGTGTAAGTACAGCAAAGGTCTTCCTATATGTTAATTAAATAGACACATATCTCTACGATATAGCATCATAACCATCATCATCACCAGTTTCTCTGCTGCCTCTGGTTTCTTCCCATGCAGATGCTCTGCCACAGCCAATAGCACTACTTAAGGACACATTTCGGGCTTTAAACCCAATTGTGCCAAATTTGCACCAACACTGCTTTAATTTCACCATATTTGAATTTCACTACGTACTTTTATAGCAAGAAATTAAATGCTCAAGCCCTTCCGGAACAAGTCACCCTTCCATACTCTTATTAGTGCCTTCTTGGCCTTTCCTCTTTGGCTTGGGTCACTTGTATGGAAATATATAGGGTGCTTACCTGGGATGGAGAAAGGACCAAACTCATAGTTAAAGACTTCCATTCTCAACTTCTCTATTCTTTATATGGCTCTTAGAAGCACTTTTAAATGGGTAAAGGGAATATTGCTGAAGAGTTGCAGGTGGAGGTAAATCTCTATAACAGATCAATAAGTAGCCCTGTTTTAATTAAAACAGCTGACTGGACCAATACTCACATATTATAGTCTTTTTTCTACAGTATTTCAAACCCCTTAAATCTCCTTTACTGCAGTCCTCTGGCATATATTCCCTCTGGCATATGTAATTCCCTTCTCCCCTTGGCCAAATTCAGCTGGAAAACAGAGTTTTGGCAACCGATACATTTTAGTGCAAATCTGTGATAATGCAATATAAATACCCATGTAAATAACAGGACATTGGGTTAAGCTTTTCCCCTTTCCTAAAGTCATGTGTTTCCCTTTCTCCCCAGGTCAAAATGTACAAGCTCTTTAGAAAGCTTTGGATAAGGGCTTTCATTCAAGGTTGAATTTATATAGCATTTTAAGTGCTATATAAATTAATACACTTTTAATACTGAATATTTATGCAGTGCTTGGTATTCATGTTCGCAACCCCGCTGTTAGCTAATGCATTCTGAGGATGGCAGAAAGAGCTGCAAGAAAGAAAAAGGCTTTTTAATTGGGGTTATGTGAAGACTCGATTTCTGGGGGTAGAATAGAAAGCATGGTTGCAAGAGGTGCTCAGTAACCTGCAGCTCAGGTCGCCATTGTCTTAAGTACAGAGACTTGAAAAGGATGAGGACCCTGGTGACAATGAATTTCCACAGCCACATGGGTATAATACTTTATGATAGGACCCTGGCTGTTACCATCAAAACAAGTGGCATTCCCCAATGCAGGCATGACATACCAAACAGACACCTGATTCACTTGGAGTGTTTTTAATGAGACAGCTCCATTACAACAGCGTTACCCTCATTCTTCTGAAAAGCCACTTCCATCTAGCAGCTTTTGGGAAGTCACACGTAAGCACAGCCTCACCTTCAGTAACAGTCAGCTCCTAGTACTACACTGCAGACACACCAGCATCTAAGTCCCTGCGTGTCCACAGTGTATCCCTGACCATCAGTGCTTGGCTCACTGTAAAAACCAAGTGACAAACCACCATCTGAAGAATAGCAGATTCTCCTTCATATACAGGTCACCCCCCAAAAAGGAGGTTCTAAGCCACAGGAGCTTGTTCTTTCCTTAATGCTCATATGCAACTCGATTCAGGACTGCTGGGTAGCAGGTAGGAAGGGAAATTGAGATGGTCTCCAGCAAAATGCTAATGTGGTGCAAGCAGGTGAGAAAATCCCACACTTCCAGCATGGAAAGGCTTTGGAGGTGGTGGCTTTCAGATGAGCACGGGTCAACATAGCAACAGCAGGTTACACTGCTGCAGGTATGCTGACACTCTCAGTGGTCATGGTTAATTCAACATGTAGGTAGATTCCAGGTAAGAACTGGCAGCTATCTGTTGCCTCTGACAACAGCACCAGTTGGAATGAATGCTGCAATGCTGCAGCAATCCCTAGAATGCCTTTCCTCTTGTAAGCTGCCACCTACTAAACAGGGTTAACATTTACTCCTAAGAATCCCGTTTTCCATGCTTTTGGGGCCCTTTTCCCAGTACATCTGTGCTAACAAAGCACTGAGAATGTCATGCTCACCTTTGACTGCTAACGTTTATTCTGTAAGCAGTTTCGAGTGAACATCTCTGCCCATTATCATTTGCAAGACCACAACTGTGTAAATGCAAAGAGCATACTTACGGCTGCAAAAACATGCCCTCTAAGGGCATTGTTAAGCTTCTGATAAAAAGGGCAAATGTAAGTTGTCAAGGAATGGGTCTGGTACCATTAAAGTCACTGGGAGCAGCAACATCAGTGCGGAGATCCTGCCAGTACCTGCAGAATGAGCTCAGAGGAGCGAGCAAGGCTTTGAATAGTCTCACCATTCTATTAAAACTCTGCAAATTAAAGCATAAAATTGATCTAGCCTGGAAGTGCTAATGTGATGCAGCTCTTTTAATTGAAAAGCCTGATTCAAGTTGTAAAGGGCAGATAGTATCATTCCTAAGTAGCTCTATGTTCCAGGTATGGACAAGTTAGAGGTTGCAGAGGAAGAGCTGAGTCAACCTTGGGTTTAGGAGGTAGTGGGCAGACAGAAATGGTCACAGCATGTGGTAGGCTTCTGTGAAGGGAACACTCCCCAGCACAGTTCAGCAGTATAAGGAATACTGAACTTGAATAAATGATATTCAGTTAGCTAGCACAACTCATCACAAGCCATGCTGCTTGAGGACAAGGTCTCTCTCCATCAGCAAGGCTGTATGAGGGGCATGAAGCAATGCAAACCTTATCGGCCAACTATACCTTTATCCATCATCCAGCTATAGAAGTGCCTGAGGGAAATAATACTCCAAACTCCATAAACATCTATATTTGGCTGCAAGATTTCCTGATGGAAATCTAGGGCTTCTGCTGGTTTGTAGCTGAATCTTCCATGTGCAGGAAAACACACTGCAGAGAAGGTGTAGGAAGTCCAGCAGCACAGAGATGAAGGAAGCCACTGAAAAGCTGGGTTTAAGGTATAAGGTATACACAGAGGATAAATATGCTCCACAGAAAGAGAGTAACTCAAAGTGCAGAGACCTTCCAGACCTTGAAAGATAACATAAGGCAGGCAGGAGTTTAAATAAAAGGGATTGCTGTGGGAATACAGTGAAGGATGGGATGGAGAAGAAAACAGATGCATTGCAAGTGGAAACAGATAGTAAAAACAGGGCTGAAAGGAGTAATTGTAGGAAACTAGCACAGCGATCTGTGAGAAGGAGTGACACAGTAAATAAGGGTGGACAGTAAGCCTGTTTCTCCTCAAAGACATCTTTAAAAGGGCTTGGCAGGGAAGGGAAAAGTCTCCCTTTATCATGTCAATGAATCCTTATGTCTTCATGGCCATTTTCCTGCTGCTTGTGTTCAGTGCCATTAATCTGCCTTCCATGCAGGTGTCCTGAGATTTTTTTTTTGGTGGGTGGGGGAAGATGAACATAGCAGTTTGTGCTGTGTTCCTCTCAAACAGCACAACCCTTGCCCACAGCACGTAACAGACCATTAAGGAAACATTAATAGTTGCTCTCCCATAACTGCAAACCTCAGAACAACCCCTTCTTTTAGGTCCAGGAATATCACTGCTTTGCTGAAGTACATCAGCAAAGAACTGGCAATGCATTGGAAAATGACAGGTACATCAACAAAGGATGCTTAAGGTGAGCACAACAGGGATGTGGCTGCTAAAGGAAGCTGCTGCTCCCTTAGAACACTGCATAAAAATCTCAGCAGGCACATAACGTGCTAAGCCTACCACCTCCTCTGCTTTCTAGATGGAGAGCAAAACCAACAGTAACAGTGAGTTGAAATGAACAGTTTCTTCCTTTGAAGAGGAAGACTACCCATGGCAAAAGCAGCATCTCAAAGACACAAGCAATCCTTTCCTGGGATAGATTTGCACATCTGTAGGAGTCACTATCCAGGAAATAACCTCTGATATACAGTTCAATGAAGTACTGAGTGTGGGCTCATATTTAGGATCCCAACTGCAAAACTATGGGACACTAAGTACCATTTTTACCTATGGATCAGTTTTCTCAGTATACAAACTGGGTATTTATGCTGCTCATTTTCTCTCTTTAGATGGATCCATGGCTTTGGACACTGGCAGGATCTCAAGGCCTGAAGAATCATGCCCGAGTCTTCTCCCAAGAGCTGTAGGAAACACTTAACCTGATGCATGGAACTTGAAGGCAAGAATCTAGAGGTCTACTAATAAGGGCCTCATTAAGACACTGTGGGGAGAGAGAAAATGAGCTGCATTGCAAGTAAGATTAGTAAACTCACCTTCTTACGTTGTAGTATCTTCCCACAATGGTCTGGAGGCATTCTGTCATCTTCATCTCCTCTAGTCCATCGTGGTGCCAGAAGTGTCATGTAGTCTCTGTAGATGGCAGGATCAGTTATCTGGATATCAAAGCAACAAAACCATAAGCCATAAGAGAGCTTAAAGAAAACCACAACAATTAAAAGGAATCCACCAGCAGCTGAGCATATTTTGCACAGGTATCAGCTTATTATGCACAGATTTCTCCTGTTGTCCTTGGATAACCTTCCTCTCCTCTCCCCTCATCTGCCTGCCCGTCTCACTCCGATAGTCTCATTTCAACAGTGTAAAAGGTTGTTCATTTTATACAAGTCTTTCACAAGAGATGAAGATTCAACTACATTGTAATTAGCTGCTGTTCCACATAAGTCACTCTTATTGCAGCTTTTAGATTAGAACTAAATTTGCCCCACAAATATGTGTCAAATATTACAGTGGAATGCTAAATGATATCACACATAATGGAAGGATTAAGCAGTGATGCAGGAGAGTCATTGGAAAGGAACAGTTTAAGCTTCTTTCCACTCCTAATTTTTGTCCTGGACTGTAAAAGAACCTGAAATTGAAAATAAATACGGCTTGGAAAGAGATCTGATTCACAACTGAATTCTTCATTGAGCATTCACTGGTGGATTAAAAGCCAAATCATCCTAACAAACAGCAGTGAACAACGTTGAATCTCAAAACCTCAGGACTCTTGGTGCTGCATAAATGTAGAACCATTTCCAGCAGCTTTGAAGATAAGTGCAATTCAACAATATAAAACCTACCCCTCCCTCCCAATCAGGTCTGATTCAGTGCCTGCTGCATCAGGCAGCATGGAATAACCTGTGCTGACAAGCTCCTTGATGGCACACCAGTCACCCTTTCTTCCCACATTGCTTGTTTTTGCTGTTAGCCAGCCAGCAAGCAACAGGGTGTGTTAGGAAGTAACTTCCAACACAGGAACAGACAACAAGGGTCCAAATCTCATGTCTGGCACAACATTAGTACTGGGAACTGTTCTTTCCCATCACTGGCACAGTAGTCTTCAGTGCTGGTGCATTTAACAGTAAAATAACTGTACCAAAACTCCCCTCCTTACTCCTTGATATCCTTGTATAACATTTCCTGTTACAAACATCATTAGAAGGTGGCTCCCAACCACACAGCCATTCTTTTTATGTCAACACAGGAGTATTTACTTTAGCTTCCCAGAATACACACCCTGAAGCAAGGGAGTTGGTGCGTCAGGGATCTGCAGCCTTGCCCCCCAGTGCCTGTCACCACGTCCTACTTTGGAAGGTGCTGATGAACAGTCACATCTTCGATATTTACAGGGAAAAATCAGTGGGATTTAAGCATTCCCAAGCACAGGAATTCACCTTTTTAGTCCTTGCTCTAAAGCTTTAAATGCCCCAAATACAGGTGGTGCTCTCTAGTACTATTCATGTATGAATTTATTCAAGAGAGTGGGTTTATTATAACCTTTGCAACAGAGTTGTTTGGAGTGCCATAGGAAAGAAGTAGCAGGAGTTTCAGAGCTTTGAAGCTTCTAAGGCAGCAAGAAGTTAGAATACAGGTTCTCTTGGCAATAAGAGAGAAATTATATACTTGAAGTCTGTTCCAATTGAACAAAGGCACCCAGCACAATGCAGCTGAAAGGAACTGGGTCATCTGGGTAGAAGATGAATCCTAGTGTCTCCAAGGGAAGGAGTGGATCACATACAGCTTCCACCCCATGGCCTGAGGGGAGAACAACCTCCTCAATCCCTCCCCTGAATCACATTTACTCAGAGGACAAGTCAACCCTGAGCGGTCTTTAACTCCAGTAACTTCCCTATAGTCTTTTCCGGTGTCTTGCAAAGGGATGAAGAGAAGTTGCTCTTTTCCATTTACAACTTTGTTCTTTGCTACAATTTTCCCCTCCTGCACAGAAAAAGTGGGTATCCTGTGTTTTGCCATCCCAGTTTGCCAAAGCTTGAGGGTCCCTTTTTAACCCCCCCCAAAAGTCACACAATAATGAAGACATCAGTTCACAAGAGCCCTTCCCACCAATACCAGCATATTCTGCATTCCATGAGCAGATTACAAGGCTTTTTCCAAATCTGGATTCTCCTACCTTGTTTTAGGGTTGACTCCCTAAGGTCTCCAATGAGAGGGAGCTGATTGGCTAAGTTATATAAAAGGAGTCTTAAGTAGAGCACTCAACTGAGGTTTGAGTTTTCCCTTTAAAATGCAAATGCCTGGTAGTTAATTCCCTTTTGGGATTTCAGAGCTGCATTTAAAATGGGAAATGATGATACAAAAATACACTTCAGAAAGCATCGAAGGATGAGTAATGAACCATTCGCCACGTGAATACAGATTTTGCTGGTCAGGCAAAGATCTCCATTCAGCTGTATTTCAGGAGCTCTCTCAAAACCGCTTTTGGTTAAGTTTCTCCTCAGCATATTACCTGGTGCAGTCTCCGGGAAGGCAAAATTTCACCATGCTTTCCATTTAACACCCCATTTATCAGCACATTTAAATATATCAATATTCTATCAAGTACTATAAACACCTCCCTCTTTTCTGTTAGAGCCTAATGATACCTTTTCCATTCTACCTGAATCTCTAGCTGGAAGGCAGACCTGTTTGCCAGCTCCTCTGCTAACTGGAAAGGCTAAAAAGCTACCCAAGGAAGTGTCACCTTGACAAAGATCTTCAATCAGTTTTCACTTTCCAGTCTCCATGATTCCCAGTTTATATCTAAAGGGAAGAAATAATAAGCGTTTTATAAGGATAATTTATCCTTAGATCAAACAGTGCTTAAACACCTACATGTGCACATAAACACACCACTACAGCCTTCCACAGACATGGGGAATGCAAAGTGCTCTAACTTGCATTTAAAACTGAGCGCTCATTGCATGACCAGGCCTCAAGTAACTCAACTGGACTCCTTGTATTTGTTCTGTCTTCTGGAAGATTATACCTTTATATAAGCCTTCAAAAGGATTCAGTTCTATGCACACTGGCACAAAAACATAGCCCATTTCGAATAAGGCTTATAGCAGGAAAGGATGGAGCTATGTCATTGTGATAGCAAGCCTACAGATCATATGCCTAAAAGGGAGCTGCAAAGCCTCTAGCCATGGTTTGGAAGGTCTACCCCTGTGATCTAGTTGAAGAACTACAAATTACTTGTATTTGGATGCGCTTGCCTAGGTGCAAAGCAAGAGCTATGGCCAGGGAGAACGTGAAATGGTGCGGAATAGGGCAGACCCCAAGCCTGGTCTGCCTGGCTAATGCTACCTGCTGATCCATCACTGACATCCTTGGTGTGGTCCACAATTAAGCACCATCTCAAACCCTGAAAAGCAGCAAATAATACAAGTCTTGCATCACATTTTGCCTCTGTCTGTAGGAGAAAATGGAGTATATCAAACAGTCGAACTTTCCCTTTCTGCCTTTCTTTTGTTTCCATGTTTTCCTGTAAATTATCCCAGTTCCCCAGCCTCTGTGCTCCCTTTTTTTGTTAAATACCAACTTCAATCAAACCCCAGATCTCAAAGTCCCCAAACAACCAACAAAGGCTGCATTTGAGCCCTCTGAATTTGAGAAGGCACAATAAGGGCTGTGGTAGGATACTGTGAGATCACTCACAGAGGACTATTACTTCATTGTGAATGAAAACAGCATCTGGCACAGAGCAGGAAATCATTTACCAAGGAGCACAACAATGAAAAAAAATCAGATTCAAATGAGTTTCTGGCTACACAAGCTCTTATTTTCATATCACGGAAGAGTCTTGCATTGTCCAAAACATGTCTTTATAGTAGGGGAAGGAAAAATGCCATGCAGGTTGAGTCTTTTTTCCTCCCTCCATTCTAAAGCTTGCCAGTAGCTTTCCAACAACGGCATGATTCACTATTATTCCATAGGGCAAGGAGCCTGCATTCTGTATAGCAGAGGGCTCTTGCATTTTAGTGTGGACTTATGTTATCAAGACACATTCAGTCTTTAACCAGGTTTCCTTTACTAGCTGATGAGGAGATAAGCCCCCAGCAGGTGCTGCAGACATACTGACTTATGTTTTAGTCCTAATCATCCCTTTAATGTGCTTTTGCTGTATGGCACTTGCCCTTTATTAAATTCAATCTCATTTTTTAAGCATCATTTCTACACTGTAAGAGAAAGCAAACAGGTCCAAATACAACTAGATAAAGGATAAACTTGGGAAGGAAAACATGAAAATAGGCATCACCAGCAGGTTTCCTCTAAGTTCTGCAGGGAACTAGTGAAGAGAGGACAGGGAATGGGAGCCAGGCTCTAGAACTCATTACAAAGATGAACAGAAAAGGTAACACTCATTTAACAGCCAGCCTTTTGCATTTGGGGAGGGCCATAAGGATGTGAAGTGACTCTTTCAACTTGTTAGGGTATTCTTGGATGATGCAGAGCTTGCCAGGGACATGAATTCAGCTGGATCACACTGATTCGAGAAGCATATTCCTGTTCTTTGCCTGCCTAAATACCTCAGCAACTGCAATAACAACCTAAGACAATCTCACCACAGTAGCAAAGAGACTTTTCAGTGTAAAAAACAGCTATTGCTTGGATGAGCTTGCAGCTGGCAAGTCTCCCAATGAAATTGACTCCAAATTTGCTGTAAGGAGCACCCTTGGACCTTTATCATTCAGGCAAATTCACTAGCCAGCAAATCCAGAGCGTTTTGGAAATCAGAGGGCAAAGTCTGGGATCCTTTGATCAGACTTACAAGCCAGATCCTACCTGATCTCCCACTGGAGCGCAATGGCTTTAAAGACAGCCTTCTGGAACAAATGGATTTGAGAGCACTGGGAAATCTCATTCCTACTGACAGCAAAACTCTTGATACAGATCTCCAGAAGGATTCCTGCAAGACAAAGGCAGAGCAAATGTACTGTGATGCAGGACACAGGGGCACTCACAGCTGGAACAGCACCAAAACACATTGGGAACTGCAGCCCCATGCTCAGGCAAGCAAACCCAGAATTTTTCCACTGTATGCAGGCTGAGGTTACAGGAGTTCAAAGCCTGTATCAACAAAGAAATGCCAAGTCCTGTCATAGCTGGGGGGGAAAGAATGCTCTCAACTTACTGTGTAAATCCACCGCTTTGAAGAAAACACCTCTGTTTTAGGTCAAACTGGCCTAGCACCTGGGCTTACCTTGAATCCTTCACACAGTACACCTGAGTAACACTACATGGGCTTTAACAACAAGAGTTAAGCCTACAAGAAACAAAAAGGGGGTGTGTTTGTGTGTGTTAATAATTGGCTCCAAATAACAGTGTTATGTTCTGTTCACCAAAGGATTTGGGTGAGGCAGCTTCATAGCTTATTTCTCTGTAGCCTGCAGTCTGCATCCCTCCTCCAGTGTCATTTGAAAGACAGCAGAGGATCTGCCAGAATTCCCAGCTTTGGGCAACTCAGTGCTTTTCCTCTGAGCAGCAAATCCTCATGTTTTCCCTGTCTGGCAGCAGCAATTTCCCATTTGTAGCCATATGAACGAGGGCAGAGGCTACAGCTTCAATCTTAATGCCTGTCTCAGAGGATAGCATTTCCTTTTGGTCAGCTTTAGAGATAAAGGCAGCACTGAACTCACTGGCAAATCTTGACACTTCCCATATATTCACTCCCTTTGATACCTACTGTTCCCTTAAGATGCTTGTTTTGCAAGGCCTTCAGCTATCTGCCTGTAGGTGGGTGGAATATACTTACTATTCAAACTCAGTTTCACTGCAAAACATCCCCTCCTTTAAACTAATCACTCACCACAGTAAATATTTCTCCTGTGTTGCAGCAAACATCCTCTTCAAGGACCCAGCCAAGTGCAAAGAGCTGCTCTGCAAAAACATTTTGAATGCAATTTAGAATGACATCTAAATCAATACAGCCCCACGCTGCTGCTAGTGGCTGCTCACACAGGGCTTGCTGCAGGCTGAGGTACTCTAAAAGACCACAAAAGCACTCATAGCAACACAAGATCACCCATATTGCAAGTAAGCTATTTCTACTTCACTATAAAATTCCAGAGGCCTATGAGGAAGTTTCAGTGGGATTTTGGCTGTCACACATTTGATTTTGTAACTGCTGTGATAGAAAAAACAGGATAAGCTTGAAAACACGGGCAGCAAAGACTCAGAGCTCAGAAAAGCAACGCATGCAGCCTTCTCCAAAATTATAAGCCAATTTCTCTTGAACTAAGCCCATAACCTTTCAACATCAAAAAAACACACATTGAAGACAAGCTCCATAATAACCCTTAAGGGAAAAAAGCAGCAAAATCACTTTGCCACAAAACAGAGCTTTTACAGACACAAAGCCTTACTGACAACATCCAAATAACACCCCATCAGTGCCTGGAGGTACTTATAAATCTCACTGACCCTAAACAGCCTCACCTGGGGGCTTCCATCCATAGGCCCAGGATCTGTATTTAAGCCAAGCCCAGGGGCATCACTTGTTGTTTTCATGTTTGTAGTGTAGTACTGAGGTTTGGTTTAGTGGTAGTTAAACTTGACTATAGATTTTCAGCCTTCCATCTTCTATTAGTTTCACTGCTGTGGGTTTGACAAGTGATCATTGGATTTTGCCTCATCCTGACTGTCCTCACTAATCTGCTACTAATTCATGGCTGTCTCAGACACCTGCCTCATTCTCTTTATCTTGCTTGCTGACCTGGATACTGAAATGATCCTGAGTGCTGTTTCCAGGTCAGCATTGCTCACCTTGTTCAGGTGCTGAAGAATGATATTGGAGCTGGTGAGTGCCTTCCCAGGTTTACAGATCCAGGCTTTTGGGTAAGAGCTGGAGATTACCCAGGGGAAGCTTTTACTCTTAGAAATCAATAAGGGCTTTTATAGCTGCTTTGGAAAACACATTGCTTAAGATGAAAGCTACTTCTTAAAAGTACTGTTGCACTACTACACAGAGGGAGTAGTCAGTCAGATGGGGAATGTGCTACATGGGCAAAGATGAGACAAATTTAACTTAACTAGTCTGACAAATCAACTTTAGGAATGGGTATCGCTGCTGTCTATAAATACACACTAAGAAAAAAAGGCCCCTATTTAAATACTGGCACAAGAAAGGAAAAAAAAGACCTTGAGGAAGAAAAAAGCCTCTTGTCTTCAGTGATGTTTTTAGTCTCTTCTTCAAGGTTGTGAGAAGAAAAGTCTTAGCTGTTCCTAAGAGAAAGCCTGCTTAGGTTATCGACTGTGGGGGCTGTGATGGACTCCCCTGCCAAATATGAGGTCAGTGTTCATGATTTCTAAGTGCTGGGGAAGGAGGCAGGGTGACCATCTGACAGAGAAATACCTTTGTACATGTTGGAAAGATAACACTGAGTTTTCCCAGCGCAGGGGTTCATGGTTTAATATTCTAAAAGAAACCCTGATAAACGGAACTCTTGTTTGGCACATCCACTAAATTAGATCATAAAATGTAACTTGTTAAATGTGGCTCTAATCTGAACATCTACTGTAAATTATAACTAAAGCTTTATCCTTGTTTGCTCTCTTAATCTACTAAGTGTATCCAGAAACAGGAGGAGTGTCTCTAAACTTCTCCTTTCCCAACACAACCTGGGTAAGAGTGTCTCATATATCATCTTATCATTGCTTTTTAAAATGCAGTTATCAAAGGGATCTGTATTAAGTCTTTTCCTAGGGCTTTAAATCCTGTAAAACAATGACTATTTTTTGAAGACATCATTACAATGCCTAAATATATTGAATGTTTAACCTCTAGTCAACTTTCTAGTGACCTCAAATAGCAAAAAGCATTGGTAATAGTTTTCTGACTCATTCCAGTTTGCTTAATGGAGAGGAAAGCCAAACAGCTTCTGTGTTGAGTTTGCAGTGGTGTATAAATCACTTCCTACTCAAAACAATGCTTCTGCATAACCAGAACTAGGGAGTGGTGACACCTCAACTGGAGTGGAAAATGAGCCAGCAGAGTTGGGTACTTCCAGTGAAGTACTTCAGGCTGATCATGGTTGAAAGACCTCCTTGGAGAAGAAATGAAGGTGTTAACTGAAGAAGTTGACCTGGATACGAGGTTGAACTGCATGTATCCAATGTGGTTTCCTGGGAAATGCTCCAGTAATGAAGTGTTGCAATGTAAAGTGCAGCTCTGCTGCCCTGGTTGTACTTGACTGTGAAATGGGCCTTGCTACTGGTACCACAAACACTTGGCTGCTCGGCTTAAGGGCTAGGACTCCACAGTAGCACCAGAAGTATGACAAACACCTTCCTCAACCTGCAAAAGGCTCGCAAAGGGGCAGTTTACATCTGACCTTGTGACATGGTGAACCCTCTTGGTTGATTTTTTTTTTTCTCAAGGCACCATCAGAAGCAGCAGTGTTAATACATACTGTTAGAATGGAGTCAGGGGACACCGGTGTGAGTGGTGAAGTGCCTGCCCTGCAGGCAGTGTCGCACCCAGACCTCATTTCTCTTCCAAACGCCACAGCATGGCTTTGCTAAATAGGTTTTTCATGGTTAACTGCAAAGCTCCCATTTTCCAACACTTGATGCCCCTCTTTGTAAATGCATAGTAAAGATTACAGAGGGCTATGTGGGTTATTTCCTGATTACTGTGCTTGTCACCTGTGTTTCTTATTAACTATTGGGGGATGCTATTTGGGTGGGTATAGCTCAAAAAGGAAGCCAATAGTTCTGATTTCTTCAATGGTTTGTTCTCCATTTAGTTTTAAACCATTAGGTTGATGGTTTTAACCCCAACTTCTTGTAGTCAAACTTTGCCTTGCAGTGTAAGAGGATTAATTCAACTTGTTGAAACAACTGGTTAAGCTCTTTTGGGAGGAAGCAACATTGAGAATCAAACTGGAATGACTTTGTTGTCTTTCTGCTTTACATGAGGCCACTTTAAGGCAAACCACAATAAATTGAATTAAAGTGGGAAACTCACATCCCTGCCTCCATGTTTTGTATTCTCTTTGCAGGATTCAAGTAATTACATTTCAGTTGCATTGTAAATTAGCAGGCTTGAACAGGAACAGAGCTGAAGCTTTTCCATCTCCTAGATTGGTGCTTTAAATCACAGCCAGCTGCTGACATGCACAAGGGAAGGTACCACAATGCAGAACCCAATTCCATGCATGGTTCAATTGGGAAAGCTAGGCACAAATCCCTACTTACCATGCAGAGAGGGAGTGCAGGGGGTCAGCAGGGCCAGCAAGGCATCAGCTGCTTCTCTAACTCCAATGGCATTACAGCACTTGAGCATTTCTCTTTGTCATGTTTTAATCAATGTGCTTCTCAAAATAGGATCAAGAAAATCAAGTTACCCCAACAGAAAAGAGATAAGATGGGACACGTGCAGCAGAGGCAGTGGAGAGATGAGGAGGTGCAGGGGTGGAGATGTGGATTTCATGACCTGGAGAATAATAGGAGGGTTTGACAAAGAGTTACAGAACTGTTCCAAGCAATACAGGTGAATACATATTGCTGATTTGAACTGTGATGATTACAAATATATAAATGAACCTGATGTGAAGACTTTTCTATCTCTGCTAGGGGAAAAACAAAGCCCAGAACATCACAGACCCCATTAAGTATGGGCAGTACAATAAGCATGACATCAGACTCCAGATACTGCAGCTGATGAATCAGACCAGCATGCTGCTGCTCCTGCATCTGGCAGCTTGCTGCTTGCACGGAATGGGGCTTTCCAAGCTATAAAGGGGGAAAAAAAAGAACCTGTGGAATAGCTTCCAGAATAAGATCTGTGCCCCAGGAAAGCTCTTGTGCTGTTTTGTGTTCGGTGGTCCAACGGCGTGTCTGTAAGAACACATGGCACAAAGCACATGTGTCAGAGCCTGTAAGCATTGAAAACACTAGGAAATCCCGATTTATGAAAATAAACACAAATAAAGCACAGAAAACACTTTGATTTTGTTAAGCGACACCCAGAGCTGCTAACAATTAGGAGAAATAAAGCAGCTTTGTCTTCTATCTCCTTGTCCTATTTGTTATCCTAATGTTTCAGCACAGTATAATGAAATCAATATGGGGTTTATAGCATTGAAGAATAAATGGACTCTGTAACTCTCACAATTCAAACTCAGAGAACTGCCCAGAGGACTGAAAAATATTGTGGAGGGGGGAAAAAACCAACAAACATCTAAATGGTGACTAATTCTGTTCCCTTCAGCTTTAAAATCCTCATTATTTAGCATTTTAACGTCAAGTTCTTAAGCATAAGTTAGAAAAGACTTATTTCTGCCTTTACTTTCTCTAATCTTGGTTGCTCCTGGAAAAGATGGGTCAGTCCAACAGGGGATGGCTTCAGGATCCTCCTGCACTTCAATTTGAGGGTTTAAGAGACTAGGTCAGGCTTTAAAAAGGCAGAGCCAGTGGAGAAGTACACTTCATTGCACCAAGTTCTCACCACTCTTTTATTGTCCTAGGGCAGAGAATGAGCAGAACCAGTTTTGGTGAACAATCTACTGGGTTTGGGAGGTGTTTTGGGTCAGTTGGCCACAGTGGCCTATTGCAGGATCCTCAGCTTTGGTGCAATGGTGTTGATATAGACGTACAGTTTATGAATCCATCTGGAATAAACTTTCAAGGCCCTAAACACAGAGATTGTCTTATTTAAGAAATATGCTCTCAAATAGCTTTCAGAGTGTGTTTTAATGTCAAATAAGGAATCAGAACAGCAGCATTTTGCTGTGCCACCATAATACAAACACCTCTTTAAGACAAACGGTGACAAAAGTAGAGCTATAACACCACTGGAATAGCCACTTAGTTAAATTTCTGAGCAATAGTAACAATTATCCTTCCCTGAGCTGACATTTAGGACTCTGGGATATATATACCATGTAAACAAAATGAAATGCCAGCATGAAACTGGGTCCCTTGGGACAGAAGGAGCCCTTTTGGGAGCATTTCCCCAGGGGCTGACCCTTGACAGGTATTACTACCTCTTGCTTCAGCTTCTAATTTACAAGAATGAGTGAAATCACATGAGAACCCACTGGGCTGCTGGTTTTTATGCTATTTCTGATAACTATACCCCGAGGGACTGCCAGATGGGTGGCTTGGAGCACAACAGAGATTTCAGGGTCATCTTCTTATCTGGGAAGGAGAAAGACATGGATCTGGCCCCTCACTGTCCTATAAAAGGGGGATTCTGGCTGCCGATAAATCACTGCCCGTCACTAGGAGATCGCACCTCCCCGCCAGCAGAGGGCGCCCTGCCCTGCCCCGCCCTCCCAGCAGGGGGCGCTATTCGTGTTCCCCACACCCCTCTATCCACACACACACACCCCCCAGCAGGGGGCGGAGCGCTGCGATAAGAGGAGCGTTCTGATTGGTGGCGAGGCCCCCGGCGGAGCAGAGCGGGGATGAGAGCCGAGCTCTGATTGGTCCCGGGTTACCCGAGGAGGGGAGTAAAGGCCCGGGCACGGGTCCCCCCCTTCCCCTCCGTGTGGATCGGGGTCCCCCCCTTGCTCCCCACCCCTCTGACCTGACCTCTCCGAGTCTTTTCTCGAGACCTTTTGCGCCCCATCTTGACGGGCCGAGGCGTTTCAGCCAATCAGAGCGCGGCACCGCGCCTTGTTGCCAGGCAGATTATGGTAATGAGGTCCGGGCGGCCGCCCCCCCTCCCGCTCTGCAGCTACCATTGTGAGGTGAGGACAGGTGGGGGGGTTTGGGGCCGCAGCGGGGCCGGCGGCAGCGGCCGGGACGCGGCAGCCGCACAGGACCCCCTCAGGTAACGCGATGGGACGGTCCGGGAGGGAATCCCGCTCCGGGGGAGCCGCGGGGACCCGCCGGGGGTTTTGGACTTGTTGTTTTAGTCGCACCCAAGATGGCGCCCGGAGCTGGCGGCTCCTTGGCGTTGGGGCCGGGATAAACCGTTCGCTCCCGCGACTGGGGGGGGGGAACAGGGAGCAGTCCTCCCCCCACGGGAGAGGTACAGTCCGCTTCCCCCCCCTCCCCGCCCCAGCCGGGATCCCCCACCCGCCCCGGACAGGGGGAGAAGGAGCTGCCCCC
Source organism: Forpus xanthops (assembly GCA_032466535.1). Lineage (NCBI taxonomy): Eukaryota > Metazoa > Chordata > Aves > Psittaciformes > Psittacidae > Forpus > Forpus xanthops. Next base: position 146,178 of record JASSUY010052760.1, on the reverse strand, counting down.
ACCCCTGGTTCCCCCCTCCCTGGATGGTACAGTCCGGACCCCGGCACCTCAGTGGCGGGGGGGTGCTGAAGCCATCTTGTCGTGTGTCCCCCAGCTCTGTGGGGACCTCAGCACCCCCCTCTTCCCGCCCAATTACTCTGGGCCCCTCTCCTCGTGGTTAGATCAGGGTTAAAGCCTCGGCTGATGGGTCGTCCCTTCTCCGCTGCCTTCCCTGCAACCCTCGTGTCCCCCCCCCCCCTCGTCAAGGCCGGAGTGGTTGGGGCTGACTGACCGTTGGGCGCCCTCACGGGGGGCTGATGGCGCGAAGTGTGGGGGGGGTCTCACCCTGGGGAGCTGTGGTGAGGGGCACCTGCGCCTCCTGATTGGCTGCGTGCCTCGCGCCCCTGCCTCCCATTGGCCAAGAGAGGGGAGGGGGCGTCGCACCCCCTCCTCGGATTGGCTGGCGTTGAGGGCAGAGGGTATATAAAGAGGAGAGGGGCGCTTTGCAGGGTGGGCTGAGGGGCGATGAGGACGTTGCTCCGTGGGTTGTGTTTGGGGGCACAAACGTCGGCCTTGGGGCTTGGTGTGGATTGAAGGCAGCCCCTTCCCCACCTCATTGAGGTGCTAGGGTGGGGATTGTGTGGAGGGAGCTCATGGACAGGCAGAGCACCGGGTCCCACAGCCTGAGGTGGCTTCATTCATCGAGGGAAGCATGAGGGCCCGTGTGTGAGCAGGAGCAGCTCTCACAAGTGTTGGTCACTCGTGTCTGTGACAGCGGTCGTGGTTCCTGCTGCCAAGGAACGCCTGTTCCTGGGGGATATGGTTGTAACGGGGGTCTGGGCCTGGAGATCTGCTGCTAGATGTTGATGTTGAGCTGCTGTCTCTTATCCTGTACCGCAGTGGCATTCATTTGTTAATGGGAGCGTGTTAGGTTGGAGTGAAGGTCTGGTGGTCTGGCCTTCAGAACTACTCATCCTAAAGGGATAATTTGCCTTTGATAGGGCCTGCATTAGGAGGTGTTCTAAGCTATGCACTGCACCTTTTCCCTCTCAACTGCTCACTGCAGAGCCTCAGAAGGGTCTTGGAGGGTCAAAACCCTTCAATATAGATCAAAGTTATAAACTGGATTTAGGTTACTGAGTTTCACAGTCCCAAGAGTGAAATGAGTTAGGGTTAGGGTTAGTGTTTGATATCTATGCACTCAACTGTAGTGTGTTACCATAGATCTGTGGTCCTTCCAGGCGGAATAAGTGTCTAAGATGCCTATCGATGCTTCTCTTTCAGCATTTCAATGGGAGTAGAGACCGCTTCCCTTATTGCATTTTGAGTAACTCAGTTATGTTTTCCCCTTTCCATTAGTTACGTTGGCAGATGAAATGCTGATGAATCGCTAACTAGATTTTACAAGAGTGGTTTTTTTGCATCTTATGTGGAAATAAACTAGTTGGCAATCTCAAGCCTTCTAACGCCTTCATTTCTATGGTGTATTTCTCTGGTCAGTCCTTAAATGGAGAGCTTGTGTCCCACATTGCAATGCTTTTTTTGCCACCTTACCATGTTTGTGCTTGTTTTGTGTGTTACGTGGTTAATAGAAAGCTTTATTACCTTGTTATAGGATGATATACCAATGTAATTGGAGGGGTATTAATTATTATTGTTACTCTCTGTTGGTATAACTGATGCTCTCTTTTTAGAGATAAATGGCTATGTGGCCTTGCTTGCTCTCCTCTGGCACCCTTATCACTAATAGCAATTCCCTTTGCAGTCAGCAGCTACTTTTAAGTGTGTTTCTGCCCACCTGCAGCTGCTGTCAGCTGTGTAAACTGGATTTTAATTGACTTCTAAGTGTAGCTAATTGCAGGGGTTGTTTGAGTACTCTGAGGTTTGTTTTGCCTTAAACAGGAGGTCAGGTCTGCTTGACACTTTTATTTCCTGCCAGTAAAACCCAACAGAAATAGAAGGTGTGTTGTAGTCCTAAACTGGTGTTATACATGAAATCTCTGCTTGCTTTAATGTGCTGATAGCCTAATTTTTTTCTCTATGGTCTTTTGCACTTCAGAGAAGCAGCTCTTCTGAAGGAGAAGTTGTTGGGGTTGTTGGTACACAATCAAGATAGAGTTGTCTTTTGAACTTTGAGAGCTTAACAGATGGATGATTTAATTCAGAGGGGAGATGGATGAGGGAGGGAGGAAACAGCACTGTATGCTTGTAGGAAGGGGAACAACCTCCTCCTCTGGTTGATGCTGCCTTTGGGGACAGTTGTCTGAGCAGAAGGGATGGGAGACAAGAAGATGACCATGAGATGCTGGAGGGGAATGGTGTGGTGGTACAGTTTGTTTTTCTTTCAGTAAAACCTGAGAGTGCCTTGAAGGTTTTGAGCACAGATTTGGATGCAGACCTTGTTTTTTTTTTTTCCTTTTTGTGGTCATGTTGTACTTAAACATACTTTTTCTCTCATCTTGCTTTGTCAGACCTCACTATCGTTTATAAATGAAACCAATGAAGTAGATAGGGTCACTGCCTCAAGCAGCTGGAGCCTGACACTTGCACTGTGTGACAGTAACAGGCAGTGGGACCTCAGAGCATGACCCATTTGGAAGGTGACCATGTGAAGAATGTGGGCACGCATGAAGGGAGGAAGGAATTAGTCACTGGAGTGGATGCTTAGATGTGGAGCAAGTGGGAAGAGAGGTGGTTTGCAGACCCATGTGCATATTCAGAAATGTAATTGACTTGTTTCTTTGCCCACTCAGAAGGTGAAGAAGAAATGCTTCCTTATACAAGAATTTGGACTCAGCAGGGGTGTCCTTAGAGAAGGAAGCACATCTCCCAAGTCAGCCTGTGGCATGTTCCCAGAAGAATGATTATCTCTTGGGTCTCACTTGGAATCCCTGAGTTTCTCACATCTTTTGTGGTAGACTTTCAGCTGCTTTTCTAGTACTTTTGAGTTACTACATGTCAAACTGCCCTCCTGCCATGCCTGGCTACTGTCCCTTAAGGAAAAGGGCAGTGACACATGTTGGAAACTGTAGCAGAGGCCTGGCCTTGAAAGACAGATTTCTTCCAGCTCACTGTTGCTTTGAGGCTGGACGTGCCATAAGGATATATATAGCTTCATTATGCACAATTTGAGTAGAGAGTGAATTTGTGTTTGGCTATTTTTTATACAACTAAATATATTGATGCCATTTTGCCTTTTGTGGGAATAAATAATTCTTGCTGGCTTAGTCCTATGTGTGATTACCATTTTGAAAAAGCCATAAATACTGTGGTTCTGTATTACCTGACTGTGAGCTTTGAGCCAAAATGCTCCAGAGCCAGAGTTCCTTGAAACAAGATGTGCTTTTGATGGATGGGAATGCAGAGGAGGAGACAGTAGTCGTGACTCAGTCCTCAAAGAGGTTAGAAACCTTCTTGCTGCAATAGAAGCTGCTCTTGCCAACGGATCTTAAGAAAGTACTCTGCCTTCTAGGCAAGTTGGGTAATTCACTTAAGTGTGGGATAGAGCTTTTTACATCCACATATGATGTTCCTTTGGAGCATAATAAATCCTTTTCATATTAAGGAAGACCCATCCTCCTAAAACCCCCTTTTGTAAAAGTCTTTCATATGGAGGGGGGTGGGGGTGGAAAAGAGTGCTCAGTGAGCACAGTACTTAAAGGATTAAGCTAATAGCCCCTGTTATTACTGCTGCAGGGAACCCCAGCCTGTCTGCCAGCCTCTTAGGCTGGGGAGTAAATCACATTAGCTGTTTTACACATGGTGGATTCTCATTTGAGATACTGCAGTGGCTCTCTGGCTCCCTGAGTAGGGAAGCAGATTTTTTCCCCTTGCCCAGCTTTACTATTCCCTCGTTCTTCTCACTCAAGAGAAGGGACAAAAATGGATGTCAGTGGTTTGGGTGCTTTCTCAGCAGCATGTCCATACACCAGTGGCAGATGAAGTCCCCAGCGTTTTTGTGTATTTTGTGTAGTCCCAGCACTGACAGCATTCTTATCATTACCTAATAGCCAAGGAAATACGGTTGCTGCTCGTATTTATCTTTCTGGGTAGTGCATTTGGGTGTATTTCAGAGCTGAGCTTTCCTTTGATGCACTGTTTGAGTTGACTATTCAAGTAGTTCAGGACCTTGTGCCACATAAGTGGCTTTGCTGTTACTGGAGGTTTGCCCTTCAAGCACCATTATTCCTCACTGTTAGGGGTCCTAGGTGTACCCATGAGGTGATGTTCTGTGGGTGCTGGTTTAATAATACACCTTCAGAGAAACCAGTGTGCTGCAGGGGCAGGAGAGAGGGGTTAGAGAGTATCATAGTGGTGGAAAGGAGTTTTCAAATGATGTTTCAATGATGATTAACTGTTCAGCAGCACAAAGGTACTTTCCAGGCATAAGGAGCTGCTTCACTGTTGATGAGATAGTTTGGGTTGGATATGAAAGGTAAAAACTAAAGAGGAGCACCCATGGGTGCTGTCTGAGAGCTCCAGCAAACACAAGTCATGATGAGCTTATCTTCCACTGTAGTTTCAAACTAATGGGAGCTGTGCAGGTTCTTGAGTCATGATATATAATGTAGTTATATATATGTATATATAGTGCCACAGCGTCCTGTCACTACCTCACCACTCTGACGTACTGGAGTGATACTGGGCTATATTTACACCTATTACCATTTCAGCTTGTGTCATCACGCAGCATGGATGGGGTGAGACATGCCTGCTAGTTTGGGGAGGAAAATGCCATCTTCCCAGTTTAAATCCTTAAAATCCCAAGGCACTGTGGCTGTCAGTGTCACAGCTGCAGTGGAAACTGAGATGAGGATTTAAAGAAGGAAAGACCATGCAGGATTCATGGCATCCTCTGAAGGAGCAGGGAGCAAAGGTGTTTTGGTGGAAAACTGACTCAGGTGCTGGTGTTTCCTGGAAGTTTTGGTGTCAGTTCCTTTGGACCAATTTTCCAGAGCCTGATGTTAATGTGTTTCACCATTGCCTTTCCTACCAGCTAAATTCCAACACTGATTCCTGCCTCGTGCCCTCTTCACTGCCTGGCTTTGAGACCTTTCTGGGATGAGGCCTGTCTCCTCATGCACTGACTCCTCACTTGGCACATCCAGATCTCCATGTTTTCTGTGTGTCACCTCATCCTCTTCTAGGCAAAAAAAAAAAGTTGTCTTCCTTTGCTTTTTCCTATCATAAAAGCTGGAGCTTGGAGCAGCCTGCTCTAATGTGAGGTGTCCCTGCCTATGGCAGGGGTTTGGAACTGGACGGTCTTAAGGTCCTTTCCAACCCCAGCCATTCTGTGATATACCTGATGAGAATTCATGGATTTTCCAGCCTTTGGTAGGAAGATCCTAGGATGTACTGCTGAATTTCAGAAGTTGGAGGCCACAGCATATCCTGCAGCTCCTCATACTGTCTGATGGTCCTTGCTACACAATTGCCTGGGCTGAGAGTACGTGTTTTCATTTCTGTGAAGAACAGCAGTAACAGAACCATTTTTAGACACTGCGCCACTGAATTTGGCTCAGCTGTGCTTTTTTTCACTCAGATATGACATTCGCACTTCCAGAAGCATGACAAAACTTGAAGTGACTGTTTTCTGCTTTCTGTTCCAGTTTTTGGTGCTATTATTTTGGCAAATATGAATCTTAATGCTCAGTTTTGTCTATGAAAGACGTGTCTGAACCCTTCAGTTTCCACTCAGGTTGTAAGTTCTTTGTGCTAAAATGAGTCTGCAAGAGTGAGTCAGCATCCTCCTTTAGCCCTTGTGGGGAAGGGCAGCCAAAACCCCCTACCTGTTGCACTGTATGGAATTAGTCAGAATTGTGCCCTTCTTTTCATCACTGCTTAATTTAATTAGATTCTTATTAACAGGATAATTACAGTTAAAAAAAAAAAAAACAACCTTGAAGCATTTATTAAGCATTTATTTTAATGTTTCTAAGCAATTGATTCAATGACTGACTATTCTTAGGGCCATTACCTGACTTGGTTCTTGATTAATAATGATAGTGAATGAAAAGAGCTGTTTGGGTTAAACCAGGCAAAGCATATCACCAGGATAAGGTATTTAACTTGTATTTGAAGTTGTCCAGTTTTATTTACTGACCTACAAACTGTTGCACACAACAGTTGTGGACCCCTTGGTGGTCTTACAGCTGGTAAAATGAGGGATGGAGTCCAGTGAAAGCACTAAGATTAGGTATGAGAAATTCCCTTCATTATTAATCCTTATTAACAAGTGTTATTTGGGGTATGTAGGAATGGATAATGTTTGTTTATAGACCAGAGCTTGTGTGTGCTAACTTGGAAGTGGCCCTGGTTTTCAAGTTGATCCAGTTTTCATGGCTCCTCATTGTTTGCTGCAGCAAATGTTTCACACGTCTGTCTTCCTTTTTTTCCTCAGTGCTTTTTCGTCATGCTTCCTATCAAGCAATATCAATGGATTTCTGTTCTTTTATCCCTGCAGCCATTTAGGGATCTAATGGGAAGACAGAGCTGCTCCTCAGCCACTGCTTGTGACTGACTGTACTGTGTTGCTCTGCATGAGACAGCCAATGTGAGGCTCTAATCACCACTAATGCCATTAGATGCTGTCTACCGATGCCCACAACTATCTTTCCCATAGTTTTCTTTGCATGTATGGAAGAAATGTGAT